>JAVJIF010013652.1:0-83975 GCA_038442645.1 Agave tequilana
CCTATTTTATTAATTTTAGTGTTCGGACTATATCTGGAGCATCCGACTCCGAATTGGACGATCCTAGAATCGTTGCGATCATACGAAGACGAACAACATCTCTGTATTATCTATGTGAGTATTTTTCTATTATAAATTATATTTTATCATATTTAATGAAATTAATTGATTGCTTTATTTAATAAATCTTGATTATCGGTAAATCATTATAAATATTATTTAATGAAATGTAATATTGATAATCACTGTAATTAAAATATGCATGATAATTATTTGAATATAATTGATAAAATAATAATTTACTTTATTTCTTGATTTAAAATAAACTACAGATGGATTAGTTTATACTAGTAATAAGCGATTATTGGAAATGATAAAGACATTCTAAAATACTAAATTAATAATTATTAAAATAATTGTGAAGAGTTTGAAAATAAAAAATTATAAATAATTACTTTATGATATAGATTATTTTATAATATTAAAATCATTATAACAAATAGAGTAAATTGACACATAATTAGGAAACAATATCCTTTGATATTCTCACTGTTACTTCACTCGTGACAACACACACTGCTATTTCATGTAATTGTATCACTATAACACTGAGTCACTAGTATTACATGTACTTGTCATCATTACACGAACACTCTAGTTTAATGGACATTGTATTTCATGTATACACTTGTTACACTTGACACGTTATTTCATGTGCTCGTATCACCGTTACACGGATGCTCTATTACACTGACACTATTATTTCATGTTCATGTACTACTGATATATGGATACACTTTTTCATTGGATACTGTCATTTCATATATTTGTGTCATCGTTATGTGGATACTCTGTACACAGTTATATCATGTTCATACATCATTCTTTCATATATTCACCAGTATACATGCATTGATTATTTTTGTATTCTTGTACGTGGATCACTGTTCATATTACATAGATTATTGTTACATAGATACTCCTGTATTCCTGTTACTGGACATGTATGTTGTTGGTATGTGATGTGTGAAACTAAGTGCCACGTGGTTCTAAGCCGCGGGGGCCACCACTAGAATCCCACATCTCTTGTTTCTTATTTTATTTATCTTGTTTTACCATGCACTGTTCTTATTCCTGATACACTGTGTAGTTTAAATATAATATACATGGAGATGGAAAAAACTTGACGGTTGACTAGGTCTTGTCGTGTAGATGTTTGGATCCATTTTTAGTCCCATTGCAGGGGACATGGTAATGCTGGCTACCTTCCTGTTTCTCATTACTTGTTTTCCCTAGCAGACTGTCCCTGATCTCAGCAGCTAGCGGGTCTTGGTAGGTCGTGATCCCTGTTATGCACGGGATACACCCATCTGATTAGAGATCCTTGACCATTGGATTGCAATTGACATAATAAAATAGTATAAACAATGATGACGACATGAACGCTTGTTATTTGGACACTCTCTTATTGGGATCATGGTACTTGTATGCCATGTTCGGATGGGTTCGGTCGGAGTGCAGGCTCTGGTACGAACTGCTAGTTGTATGGGACACCGTAAGAGATTGATTAAAACCTTTTGGCGGTACTTCTTGTTATTATTGTATAAATAACATGACTTATCTAATACATGTATATTACTATTCAGTTTACTTGTTTACTATTTCCTGATATTTTATCCACTATCATGTCACATGTATACCTTATTATACTTCTTGATGCTTGTTACACTTCACGTGGTGACACACTATTCATATACACGTATACTCTACGTTCCATATATTCTGTTTCATATATATCCTGTAGATATTATTACTGTATAATCACAACACTATAGTAAGGTTATTCTGTATCCCTCATATCTATATGTTAATATTCATTACGACACCATTATGCTATTGTTATTATTAGATTAAAAAAATATGAAGTAATTACAACTGTTACATTGTTACTTATAACACTGATGTAATTAAGAACAATTAATATTGTATCATATTATGCATATTGAGAATAATATATAAATGGTATAACACTATTGACTGTAGTAATATAATTCCCAAAGTGACTTACCTATTATTTTTGGTAGCACAGCTCAAACATATAAACTAATAGTAATGATATAAAATTATATACTATTGTGGTAATAACACTGTTATAACATGCTAGGTATCGATGATGTAAAAATATAACACTTGTATATTTCTCCCAATTGTTATCATCATTATATTGTATCACTGGTATTTAAACATGTATTATATAATATCGTGATTGTACTACTAGTGTAGTATACATTACTATTTCCCTGTTTATACCACTCACTAGGTCGCTTTCTGACGACCCTGGATTTGTGTGCTCAGGTTGGAGATCCGAGATATTGTAGTACCAGATATTTTACGAGATACACATTGGAGACTCGTCACCTATACTATTCATATGTACCTTTATCATTCTGTCTTTATTTCCTTATTTATCCATTGTTTATATATATCATGATCACCGATCCATTTTGCATGTATTTTTGTGCTTATTTATACTGGAATTATTGTGTATATTGTATTTATTCTCTGTACTGAGGCTTAGTGTATATCGTGAGGTGTTTATGCCCTGCGTATATACGTCGCCGTAGCGTCCCTGTATCCACGGGATCGTGGCGTTACAGATAGTATATGAGTGTTTCAAGCAATTCACCCTTCTCTTTATTTATAAATGGATACCAAATGGACAAATATTAATGACAAAAATTGAGTAAAATACCTTGAACTTTCATTTTTGCAAATGCTACTACGAACTTTGGTACTTGCAATAAACTACCGCAACTATCAACATCAACAAACGATAATTTACTCTCATCTAACACACACAAAATTAAAAAATATAATAGAGATAGATCAGGGAAGCGGGGAGGGGCAGAGGGCCTTGAGGTTTTTTTTTTTTGGTGTTTCATCATCTACAACTTAAATTTGAAATCTACTACAAGAATTCTACAAGGAAAAAAGAAGAAAAAATAACTTGCACAAAATTTGGGTTGACAGGAGACTTTGAATTGTTTAGAATCATGAAAAGCATTTCAATCTCTGGAACAGAGAGAAGTGAACAAATTTATAGTTGTACAGACGCATCACAAAGTAATGATTTACTTTAACAAATTGTTTCTTGCCTGCCTTTCAATCTCGATAGCGGATTCAACAGAGCTTCCTCTTTAGAATAGATTCTCATGATGCAGTTCTTTTCTTTCATGTATACAGCAGGAGAAAAACTATAAGCCAAAGTTTTCATGACATATAGAAGAAGAAAAATCAACAAGATTTGTGATGCAAACTTTGCAATTTTTTTTAAAATTTAAAACATGAGAGGCAAAAAATTATTAGTGTCCATTACATGCTCAGATCTGTTGATGTCCATGAATATACAAGTCAAAAGAATGCAGCAACATCAAGTGATGATTCTGAGGTTGGCATCTAAATTTATGTGAAAAATAATTAAAATGGAGACCGGAACACTTAGCGATTCTCTACGTAAAGGGCAGGGGAAGAGTGAAAGAAGGGGGCAGCATTTCAAAGACACAAGTGCACAAAATATACAATAGAGTTTCACACAAAAACAACGCAATAATCACCATCTTGTGAATTTCACACAAAAAAAGCAAAAGAGCCTGCTGAACAGATTAAAATCCATCAAAACTTAAGATTTTTAGCACAAAATATTGCAGATGAATCAAGATTGCCCAAATTGAAGGCGAGATCATTAAATTTTGACCGTATCTGGCGTCAGCGTGCAGACCCGACCCGCATTGTTCAAGATCCGAGACCCCAAATCTGAAAATGCCCACATAAACAAAGAAGAAGATAAAATCTATTGAGAGAAACTAGAAATCGAAGGGAATGGAGAAATGACGTTAAAATTGTACCGGAAATTTTATTGATTTGGATCAGGGCCCGTGAAACTCGCCTGGTGATATGACCTTGAGAGAGAGAGAGAGAGAGAGAGAGTTGTTGCATGACAAAGAAACCCCAAAGCGTAATATGTAATCATATGGAAAATTTTCTAAATATAAGACGCCCAATTAATATCATAACAGAGTCATCAAACAACGAAGTTCAAAACCATAATTCAATGATCCGTATTAAGAATCAGCAAACTGAACAAGGCAAAAGTACCATCACACAATCAAAAACAAAATCACACAAATAGCTCTAATTATAATCAACAGACCCACAGCCTACCCCTTCTTGAGACCACACCAACAACCAGGTTACGACACCAATTGTTGTTCCCCCAAGACCGTGATTGACGTTGCGGAATCGTGGTAACATGTAATATTGCAAAAGAAAATTAGTAAAGTAAAGTAGCAATACCAAGACAAAAGAGAAATAATATAAGGATTTAACATGATTTGGTCAAACCCGTCTTACGTCCACGGGGAGAGAACATGAGAGAGTTTTATTAATAAACTTGTACAAGAGATCTAACCTTCTGCTTGATTCCCACAAGAGTATTTATCTTCCCTTTGAATACCTCAAGATTACAAGAGTAATCCTTCTCTTTTTACACCGTCACTCACCTCTCTCTGCATTGGCTTTCTATAATATTCTTGTGTTATAATATACTAGGTTGCAAGTATTATTTATAGAGTTATAATATAAATCATATTCGAACTATGAGAAGATCTTGACCGTTTGATGCTTGGAGAACTTGATCAATCATTGTAGGAGTTGATTTTCTTGATATAGAATAATTCTAAACCCTTCAAACTTTATAAAGAAATTCTTGAATAGAATTTGAGTTCTATTCGGAATCCACCAGAAAAAAACCTGAACGCATCTGAAAAGAAAACTTGACCATCATTTCCTTTTGAAAACAAGAAATTACACAAAAATCTCCATCTTGACTTGCTTTTCAAGACTTTAGTAAAATATATTAAAAATTTTAAAATTTTATCTTGATTCGTTCCTTGATTGTAACTAGGGGTGGCAATTCGGGTCGGGTCAGGTCAGGTTAAATAGGTCTGTCTGTAATCAGTTCGGATCAACTCCACCTGATTATATATACAGGTCAAAATGTAAACCCGACTCGGACTTAGTTGACCCGACCCGACCCGACCCGACCCGTTTGACCTGATTTCAAAATCTTAAGTAAAATTTGCCTACATAATATTTTTATATTCTTGGGTGGTGTAGTCGATCACCGCACTAATCTTACATTGTAGAGGTCTCGGTTCAAACTCGGGTTTACATACATTTTTTTAACAATTTTATTTAGATGGAGGGAAGGTCAAGGGGACGGTGGAAGAGGCGACGGAGAGGAAGGCGGGAACGTTGCGAGGTGGCAGTGAGGGACACGAAGGGGGAGGGGCGGAGGGGGAGGAGGCGGTGGCCCCAGCGGTGGGGGAAGGAATGACGAGGAGGTGAGAGGGGAGGTCGAGGGGATGGAGGGGCGGCGAGAGGTGGAAGAGACGCCGAGGAGGAAAGAGAATAATCGGGTCTTGCAGGTCAGGCGGGTCTGGCGTGTTCGGTTGACCGACCCGTTTAATAATCGGGTCAGACGGATTGACCCGATTATGACCCGCACCTGTATAAGCCAAACCTGGACCCGATAACTCGGGGTCGGGTCGGGTCGGGTCTGGTCTGCGGGTTAGGTCAAAATTGCCCCTAATTATAGTCGTACCGTGAAGCTTTTATTTTTGCCCCCTCTTCTGAGGCCTTTGACTGATTCACTGCCATGCCCTGGGCCATCTCAGGTCTTGTCTGAATGTGCCATTTCTCTTTCACGCAATACTTTGTCCTAATTTATCCCTATCCCAGTCTTCCTGGAAGTTTCACCTCACGATGAGCTCCCTTCCAAGTTTGTCATTCAAACTCCACCTTGATTGAGTTTCCTTCTTTCAACTTATATGTCCCTCCATATTTCTCTTCTTTCAGGATTTCCTCATCTCCTTAGCTAACCGTGATGACTCCGTGTTTAACTGTGATCCGGCATCCCTCTAAATCGAGCACCCCTATAGATATTAGATTATACGGTGCCTCTTGGACATACTGGACTGCCTCCAGAGCATGCATTGTTTCATCTATATCTGTAATATTGACTTTCCTAGTGCCGATGATCTCGCAAACTGAATCATCCACCATTTTAACAGTCCTTTCCTCCTCTGCAACCAAGGATTGAACATACCCTTCTGAAAATATACATGAAGTGCAATTCCAAAATCTAATATTCAGCCTTTCTTTGTAGAAGTGTTATCTATGAAAGTTGTTACCACATAGATGTCTGATACGCCCTTCGCTACGTCTATCTCTGCAGTTTGCTCTTTCTTTTTCAACCACTCTTTTTGATGTTTGCAGTCCTTATTTCAGTGTCCTTCCTCGTGATAAAGTGATATCCCTTCGAAGAACCTAGACTTTTCTTTCATCCTCTTTCTTTCCTTTCCATGAGCATCAAGCCTAAACCTTTCTGCTCATCTTGATTTGACATTTTCCTGATCTTATTTGATAACATAGATGTCATGATCTCCTCCAAGATGAAAATTTTCTTTTCGCAGAGTATAGTGGTTATGATATAATCATATGACTCCAAAAGCAAACTGTAAAGTATTAATGCCTTGTCTTCTTTATCGATTTTCACATCAACAACCAATAACTTGCTGATGATCTTAATGAAGAGTTCAGATGCTCCAACACTGCTGTCCTTTTCTTCATATGTAGCCCATATAGTTGTTTCTTAAAATACAACTTGTTGGAGAGGCTCTTTGTCATATATAACTTTTCTAACCTTGATCACAACTCTTAGCCATTTTTTCATCCATCACATTGTACATGAACTCGTCTGTGAGACATATTTGGATCGTACTTGTTGCTTTCAAATCTAACTCCTTCCAATCCTCATCTGACATGCCTACAAGTTTTGCTGACTTTTCTTGCAGGATTTTATGAAGACCTTGTTGCACCAGCAACACCTTCATCCTCTTTTTTCATAAATTGAAGTTTTCTTTGCCATTGAATTTCTCGACCTCGACTTGCTTGTAGAAATTTCAATCTTCGATATATTACGTTATCGTCAATCTTAAGCTCTGGTACCATTATTGAGACCACACCAACAATCAGGTTATGACACCAACTACTATGTGCCCGACCGTGATCGGCATTTTGGAATTGTGAGAATATGTAATACTTACAAAAGAAACTAGTAAAGCAAAGTAGTAATATCAAGACAAAAGAGAAATAATATGAGAATTTAACATTGTCTAGCAAAATCCAACCTAGGTCCACAGAGGGTTTTATTAATAAACTTGGTACAAGAGATCAAACATTTCAGAGCCGTGAGAATATGTAATACTTATAAAAGAAACTAGTAAAGTAAAGTAGCAATATCAAGACAAAAGAGAAATAACATGAAAATTTAACACTGTTCAGCAAAACCCAACCTAGGTCCACAGAGAGTTATATTAATAAACTTGGCACAAGTGATCAAACATTTCTCTTCATTCCCACAAGAGTATTCATCTTCCCTTTGAATCCCTCAAGATTACAAGAATATTTCTTTTCTCTTTGCACCGTCACTGTAGTGATCAAAATCTGACACCATCAAATATGGCGACGCGTGTTTCTCATCTTTCAACTTTATGAGATACATCAGTGCTCTCCTCAGTTCATGCTGTTCTCGACCTCCTCCAGATACTCTCCGCTCTGAGGATTACTCTATTCTGAAGATTTCAACTTCAAACCAAGCAGTTCTAGAAACAGTTCACCTCAATCTCTGCTGACAGCACGCCACCATATATTCCTCCACGTTTATAACGTGTGACGCCTCTCAACTTGGGGAATTATGGATAGTGAATAATTTCTTTGCATACAATCCCAAAACCCGCACCACTGATTGCTAAAATCACCCAGAGGAGGTGAATAGGTGATGTGCTAATCAAATGTGAAAATTAAAAGCAATTACAACCAACTAAAAATATCCAATCTCAATTATCAACAATGAAACCATATACCTGGGGAAAAGCGCTGAACTTCTCCTCGCGATTCCTCTTGAAATAAGAGTTGAGGCGCACAATTGCTTTTTTGATGTATAGCAAGCATAAACAAAAAATCTTGCAATAACAATAAAATAACAAGTATGTAAAATAATATCGAGTATATAAGATAACTCGTATAAGCATGTAAGATAAATAAGAGTGAGTAGATTTGAGTTGAGAGAGAAAAGCAATTGCAAATACAAAAGATTTGATTCGAGGTTCGAACAAACTTACTCTACGTCTGAAAGATTTCCACTAGCTTCACTTAAGCTCAACAATAAGGATCTCTCAAGACCCGGAGCCTCAACTCTAACCTCAATTCTCAACATAAAAAAGAGTGCACAAAGAAGAAAGGAGATTACAACATCTTGGTGACCAAAAGATCACAAACTTTCGCATTAAACTTTCTAAAATTTAGAGTGGAGATTAAAGGCTCAAGAAGTTTTGTGAGAGAAAAAAATCAGTTGAAAAGATTGAACTTGAAGCTTAAAACTTGCAAAAAATAATTTGGAATGAAAACTCTTTGAAACTTGAAACTTTGAAAGTTTTCTAGAAATTTTCAAACAATTTTTTAGAATTTTCTTTGATTTTCTTGATGTTTAATCCTCTACAAATGACTCTTATTTATAAACAATAGGTAAATATCATTAGAGAATTAATCTGGACTTTAAACAGCCAATGAAACTTTAATAAAATGAAAATGTCGGTTTGAAAAAATATTTAAATATTTGAAAATTTTGGCTGTTACTGTAGCTGGACATAGTGGCGGTCGACCAGCCACTATTAAAAAATAGCCGTTGCCACGGTCGGCTGGGTGGTCGACTGTTACCGCAAACAGAGAGCTCAAGATTTGAGCTCAGTCTGGCGGTCCATCAGCCAGAACGGCCAAAACCGAGCCCAGTGTGTCGGTCAACCAACCACTAGCCCTAAGTAGCGTGCACGTCCGGTCGACCGGCTTACCCCAAAAACTAATAGATTTTGATTTTTAAATATTTGCTAATTTTTAAAGAGTGTGTGTGTAAATAGTTTTAACAAGAATTAAACTAAGAGATACATGTATATATACAGGGTTAAAAATTATGATAAGTGATCAACCATGTAACAATAAAATGAAAATAATAAATTAGTTATCTGAAAAAAAAATTTGTGTGTGTAAAACTTTCTTGAGCATCGATTTAACACCCTAAACTTAAATAGTCTAAATTCTTACAAAGGTTATTTTATCTTCAAGTTTTCTTCAATTGTGCTTCTCTAAAAATCACGCTTTGATCTTCCGAAATTGAATCTCATTTTTGATTCAATTTGGACACTCCACTATCTTCCTTTTGAGAAAGAATGAAACAAAATCCTGACTCTTAAACCTTACAAACTTGAGAACACTTGAATTTCTCATAACCACGCGAGTTCTGTAATTATTAAAATAAAAAAATGATTGTACCCTCTTGGGCTAACATTTAGCACCCATACTTTTTTTAGGATCCTTGAGATTAAGTATCTTTTTCGAACCGAAACATTCTTGTAAAATTTAATCTATCAAAATAAAATTTTACGAGTAAGGAATTGCGGTCACAATACCGGGTTGGGTCTACATCTGTCCGTGAGAGAGATCCGAACGCGCATTCAGTTCTCCATTTCTTCCTGAAATGTCCACTGCAAGTCTGCAGCTCAACAATGGAGGTCCTGTTTCACAACAATGCCCAAGCCCTCGACTCCTGATTCCCGCCCAAACCAAACCCAATCCCCAGTACCCTTGTCCTCCCTCCTCTCCGCCCTCGAGCTCGCGGCGCAATCCACCAGAACCCTCGCCTCCTCGTCACCGGACGAAACCCTAGCCACCCTCTCCTCCCTCCGCTCCGCCCACCACCTCATCGGGTCTTTCCTCTCTCAGATCGAACTCGATAAGGCCCCGGACACGGACAAGCCCATGCGCGATCGGGGAGACGAAGAAGGATAAGGAATTGGGGGAGAGGGCGAGGCCAAGGTCATCGAGGAAGTGGATGAAGGGATGAGGGAGTGCGTGCTGCAGAGCAAGCAATGGAAGAGGCAGGTCTCGTCGTGGCCGGCGGGGCGAGCTGCTTACCGAGGGAGGAGTTGTCGTCCGTTGATCCGATGGATCGGAGGCGATCAGCGCTCGATCTCGAGTTCCAGTTTCATGCCTGAACAAGAGGAAAAAGGTATGTGTGTGCTCGTCCGGTTGAAGAAATTAAATAAAAGAAATGAATTTGGAATGTGGAAAAGAAATAAATATTACTTTTGTTTTGTCACTGCAAGATGTGATGTTGAATTATAAAAATGTGCCTTTTTGTGTGAACTATTGATAGCATGTAACTCAAATGTACCATTTGGTTTGGTTCTTGATTTTAGCCTTTGAGCTATTTTTGGACTTCAGCTGGCGTATGTTAGTGTATGGGGAGAAGTCATTGCTTAGAGGATGGAAAACACTGTCATGTGTAGATTACTGACAAGAAATGAAGGATCTGAAATATATATGAAAGGTTTGAATTAGTTTTTTCTGTGAACTTCTTTCAAAAACATAATTTAGGGAAAAATTTCATGATTGTTTTCCAGATTGATAGACATTGAGCTTTTCAGACAGATTACCGATAAGGATATCATCGACATCCCAAAGGTGGAGATTTATTGAGTTTTAAATGTCTTCGGTTCGGGTTCAAATGAGTATTCAAGCCGGTATTACAAGAAGTTCTAAATGACACAAAGGGAAAGATGGTGGATAAATGGTTAAATATCAAGTAAGTTTGGACTGAAAACTCCAATATCTGTTCCCTTTTTTAGTCATTGTGGATTCAAACCTTATGAGCAAGTCCATACCTTAAGTACATCCATTATCTTTACCGTTCAGTTACAAGAAAACACACTAAATATACATCTATGGTTTTCCATTATTTGGATAAAGGCTTAGATGGAAGTTAAAAGGCAGGAAGATTGTCTTTACTATCAATTGATCAATGCCAGATGAGGTTGTCACAAGCAGTTTCTTAAGTGCAGGAAGGCCTAGGCACCTAGCAGTTGACTACTATGAAGTACGGACACGAACACGGGTGTCGGACACGACACGGACACGGGACACGGCAAAATTAAAAAAAAAAAGGATACGGGGACACGTCAAGAAATATTTTATTATTATTATATATATAAATAAATTTATAAAATCTAAATCAAGTGATCAACAAACTAACTAAAATACCAATCAACACGTGCACAAATTATAAAATATCACAAGTTTATAACAATATTACAACTTGTCAACCTCTTAACTAGTTAACATCACAAGTTCGAAACAAAATTACAACCGATGTCATATGTCTCAAGAATCAAGATGAAGTCAAAGTTAGTTCAATGACTTCCTCATTATCTCCATCTCCATCATCCGCAAACAACACAATCTCCATCGTGGGTTTATCAAGAGAAAGAGTAGTGAAATTTAGAACACCGGCACCCTGAAATGAGTAAAAGCCATCGCTGCCAATATCTCACATCTTTGTTTTCTCTTTATTATATTCTTCTGAATTTCGAGAAAGCAAATGGAGATTGTTATGCTCATACACTAGATTTTCGGTCCGTGCCGGTTAATTTGTTTCTCTTTAAGGAGTGAATAAAGGAGTATGTACTCCAATTCCTTTTACAACAAGAGGAGGAACATGGTTGGCCTAGACGCCTTAAGGTCAACACTTGTAAATTAGGAGTTGATGAACCATAAAAAATCTATCAACACTTCGGATCCACAAATCCTCTATCTCGAAGAGAATCAGGATCGGCACAAGCACCCAAAGTGCCTGAAAATCTAGCATATTTCATACTCACGGCCCATCTTTCTTCGAGGTTAGGATAGTATCTCTTCAAACACTTCTTTCGGAAGAGATCTCTTCATCTTGATGGGGAGCTTGTTGACTTATATTCTCATTAAGCCAATATCATGATAATACCTATTAACAAAATAGTAACCACATTAAAAAATAACCACATTAAAGACAATGAAATAATTCACTTAGATATTATCTTGGATTCAAAGACTGTCAAATATTGAAGTGACGTGTTACTCTTGTTCCATCGATCCTCCAAGATTCGATGCACAACATCATAAAAAGGTGATTGCTCATTTTCCTTTTTTTCTTCATGCCGATAAATAACACTTTTAACCTTCTCAATTGTTGTGTCTTACATGTCATACATCAAATGAAGAGATGGCTTGTCAGTGTCGGCGACCCTTATCATGTCATAAATTGGCTCGGTGAAGGCAATGATATAATTTATTTTGTCCCACCACAAATCATCAAGGACTTTCTCTTTAATAAATTGTGCTTGTCCCACATCATCATCCCTACACATGTTCTATCGATCACTAAAGACCAAATCTTGGAGGTTTCTTTTGATGACTTTAAATCTCTTCAACATGATAATTCAAGAAGCAAATCTAGTATCTGCCATCACAAGAAGTTTCATCTTGGAATAGTCATTGAACATGGCAAGCCTAATGGAATGGTTTATGATAAAATTCTTCATAATCAAGGCATCATTCGAGACCTCTGTGATCCAACTGCATTGAGCATAAATTACAGCATTTGTCTCCGTATTTTTAGCCGCAAAAATATTCTTAAGTGCAAGATTCAGAGTATGCACTACACAAGGAGTCCAAAAGGTGTGAGAAAACTTGCTCTCCACAATAGCATCAAAGACCTTACATGCAAAAGCGTTATCAGTTATGATTTGGAAGACATTTTGAGCACCAACTTTTTAATGCATTTTCAAGCTTCTCCGCAATGTAATGTCAGTTTTTCACTTCTCTCTCGGTATTTACGGAGTTTTAGACATCGGGCCACTTTCGGTGACCGCCATGAAATTAACGAGAGGTCTTCTTTACGCATCCGCTCACCCACTACAAATAGAGACCCCTTTTTTTTTGTGGCCCTGATGGGATCCATTAACCTCTCTAAGTGAGATTTTTCACGTTGCAAGAGAGTGGTCCTCAAAGAATTGTAGTCGGGAGGTTCGTAGCCGGCGATTGGATTGTTTGCTGCAAAGTTAAATGCCTTGGCATATTATGGATTTCTTATCAAATTAAATGACAATCTACCGGTATAAAACATCTTCGCAATAATGCAATCTAATTCATCCCTTGCCTTTTTATTGAATGCTCGATCAACGGTGTTGACCCCCTTCTCTTCTTCAGTGCACTTGGACCATTTGCACTTCCACCGGCCACACTTGACGTTGAAGATATTTGTAATGTTACGTCCCTAGGATAGAAGCCTTGAATCTCATTTTCGCTTGCTCCATTTCTTTTGTCATATCTCTTATGTTGTGGGGTTTAACCATTACACACATCTTTATTTCTTGTCCGCTTATCCGCATGAGATGGGCCTTCACTCTAGAATAAGATCCATTGAATGATTCAAGACAATAACTACATTTTCACTTCCAATTTCCTCCTCTCCTTCTAATTTTTCCAATTTAGTTACAAAATTTCAAAGAGGTGCATGATCATCTGCCGGACCACTTGAAGAACCTTTTATCGAAGTCATATTGCTCTAATTTCTAAACACAACAACACCACAACAATATCAAAATCTTAAATCAATTATACTCAAATTTTTACACAATCTTACATCAATTATGCAATTCATATTGCTCTAATTTCGATACACAACAAACAACAATATCAAAATCTTAAATCAATTAAACTCAAATTTCTACACAATACTACATCAATCATGCAATTCATATTGCTCTAATTTCACAACACAACAATAATCCTCTTCGCTCTCACAGCCTCTCTCTCAGTCACTCTCTCTCTCTCTCTGCCTCTCACTCTCTCTCAGTCTCTCTCAGTCTTGACTCTCTCTCAGTCTCTGACTGCCTTTCATTCTCTCTTAGTCTCTCTCTGCCTCTCTCTCTCACTCACTCTCTCCTCTATCTCTTACTGCCTCTCTCTGCTTATCTATCTCGGTGCGTCATTCTCAGTCGAGAGACAGAGAGAGACCGAGAGAGAGATATATAGAGAGAGTAAGAGACAAAGAGAGACTGAGAGAGAGACTGAGAGAGAGAGAGACTGAGAAAGAGATACAGAGAGAGGGAGAGACAGAGACAGAGAGGGACAAAGAGAGAGACTGAGAGAGAGAGAAAGACTAAGAGAGAGATCCGAGAGAGATGAGGGGTGAAAATTTACCTGAGAACGAGAGATCGGAGATCGAAGATCGAGTCAAAGTGAGATCGGCTAGGAGGAGGATCTGTAAAAAAATCAAAATCAAAGAAAACCAAATTAAAACCCTAAAAAACTAAAATCAAAGTCAAAGCTTACATGTGTCGTCGTCGTCTCTGTCGTCGTAGTCGTCTCCGTCGCCACCACCGAGATGGATCTAAGGAGAACGAGAGAGAGATCCGAGAGAGAGAGAGAGAGATCGAGCTCGAGGACGATCGGGGTGAGAGAGGGTTAAAAAGAAAAATGAAGTGAATGGTCATTTTACCCGACCCGACCCGCATACGCCCGTGTCTGGCCCGTGTCCAGACCGGGTTAAACCCGGTCCGCTGACTGGATATGGGCCGGTCCGTGTCGGACACGGACGAACCGTATCCGACATGTATCGGGGCCGTGTAGGGCACGTTTCTGTGCCCGACACGGGCACGGCCTGGGTCTGGCCGTGTCCGTGCCTCATAGGTACTTGACTATGTACTATGTACTAGGTGAGACGGTGCATGTGTGAAGTAGTACATGTGTATAGGAGCCACTTCTTTGTAATTATAAAAAAAATAAGTATACCGATCTTTTTATCAATTGCACCTCTTATGTCTTCAATCATATGATTAATTAGTAGATTTTTTCCACATTAAAGAGAGTAGAATAAACAAACGGGAGGGATTAGTCCAGGTGAGCATAGAAAAACATCCCAATGATGGATTCCATCATTCCAAAACAAATTTTAGTAAATTTTGAGAGCTTGGAGTTTGCGGGTTCATCTGTGCACGTGCATCATGAGAATGCACGACAAAGTGGATTTGAAACCCATATATAAGAACGAGTTTTTCCGTGACTGTTGACTAATATTTTAAAATATATTTTAGTAAATCATTAATACATTGCCAATGGAAAAAAAAGTAACATACAAATGTTGAAAATCAAGTTTTATATTGTTTCATCTTATTATGTAGTATAATAAATCTATTTAATATAGTTAGAGCAAATTCGAAATTGCATTTGCACACTGTTAAATTGACAAATTTAACATATTTTCCTCATTTGTTTAGCATAATGGATTAATGAGCATCAGAAAGTTGCTCAAGTTATAGCCACTAGGACTACAAACACCCAAAAGAGACCTGAAAAGTAATAACACCAAGAGTTGGAATCCTGGAGTAGGTTGTATTGCTAGTTTGCACACTCGTGGTCAGTGTTGAGACATCTAGAGAAATTTCTCCAACATTGTTTCAGCATTAGAAGCACTAAGTTTGAGACTTTACCACTGTGGAAGCAATCCAATACTATTGCTGTCTTCAGAAGCCTCGAACTAATACACAGTTCCAATAAATTCTCTTCCTCAGCCAGCGGACAGTTGCTGATTTTTCAGATATGCCATACAATCTGGCACATAGCACTTTGTAATATGACTAAGGTCGTGGTATTTCCTCAAGTGACAAGTATCATAAACATGAACTATATATTAGAGAAGAGAAGATAAAAGTATCATAAATGGCATAGTTCAAATGTTGAGTCCACACTTGCACTTCTTAAGTTTTGCCACTAACATATAACACAAAAAAAAAAAGAACAGAAATAATTCTCCAATGCTCACATTGCCTGCTGTACCTCAGACACAGTATATTGTCATCACCTCCATTGAATGTCTTGTCATCACTGTGTAATAACCGTGTAGTTGTATTTATATAAAATTTGGGTTGAATTCCAGCACATATATGAGAATGTTGCGTCAGCTCACTAAATAAAAAACACAGACCTCATTCCATAAAAAATTTCATCAGGTCAACATAGGTTCAAATCAGCAAATCACCCAGCATTTAGTTCAAACATATTAATATAAAGGGTCATAGTCTGCTTAAAATTTCATAAAACTGACAGTATGGTGTCTTGATTTCGAATATTATTATGCAAAAAAAGCAATTTAGTTCAGGAAATAAAAATTTCATTGAATAAACAATCAAATTTGTGTCGGAGTCTGCTTAATGTTCCATCAATTAATATGTGGTCCGATTTGATAAATTCCAGTAGAACTTCCATCAAAGATATTGATATTTAAGGCTTGGTAAACCTGAATTGGATTCTTTCTGTAAATAAATGACACAATGATAAATTCAACAAATTATTAGAGCAAGACAATCTAGGATCCTAATTCTCTCAAAATTTGATCCAAAACAAATAACTAAAAGCTGTTGAAGAATCTGTCCGACATTCCATCATTTAAATAATCTATGAAAACCCCCTAGAAGCTCAACCTAGAACTTCAAAATTTGGGCCAAAAATTGACATATAATTACATCATTTTTTACAATGTACGGTTGAATTCAACAAATCCCCGAAGCAATTCCAGAAAGAACAATTTTGGTCGAAACTTGATCCAAGATTTATTAGTAAACGATGTAGGAGCGGGAGATAGTATCTCAAGGAGGAAAATCAGGCTGAAAATGGTCATTGTATGATACAACAAATTAAGCAATTTGAAAGTGGTGGCAGTTGACGGCAGGGACCGCAATGGAGAAGAGAGGAAAAAGAGAAAGGGTTTGCTGGAAAGGAAGGGGGGCGGATATTTTCACTCCAAAAAGTGATGATGGCACTCCAATATTGAAGGCATCCCCAAATTGATGAAGGCACCCCCCTTTCTTTAAAAATGTCAAAATGCCATCTCCTCCTCCTCCTCTCCCACCTTCGCCAGATCCCCCCCCCCCCCCCCCACCCCCCATCCCTCGGTCTGGCTGGTTTGGCCAGATTGCGGGGGGGTGGGGGGTGGAGGAAGAAGAAATGGGTATTTTGGACTTTTCACCAAGGGTGAAAATGTCAAAAAAAAAATGGACACTTGTTATAATTTGTGGGGTGCCTTCCTCATTTTTTGGGGTGGAAACATCCGTTGCCGAGAGGAAGGAGGAGGACATAGGTGTTTGCGTCAAACATTATATTGACTTTTGAAGAGCATGAAGTATGCTGTGGAGATTGGCCAAGCCATGAGCTGGATACATACAACTTAGCAAAAATGGTTGGTTTTATGCACCAAACACTGCGGAGGGTGACGGAATGGCCAATTGCAGGCTCCACCTCATGAAAAATGGGTGGCTTTTGAATTCAGCAGAAAGTCTTATGTTGAAGTGGCCGATTAGGCCAAAGTGATAGGGCTGATGGTAGATGGAAATTGGACACCTAAAGGGGGCTAAAAGTTCCCCAATCTAGTCTATGGAAGCAAAAGAAGGGAGGAAGGAGGAAAGACTAGCGCTGTTAGATGATTGGGGTTAAATTGTATATATTTAGTTTTCAGAGTGTGCTTTCCCTGTTATGAATTATGATAAGAGTAGATACATGTTGTAAAACTAGGAGAAAAAATCAAGTTTTAGAATTGGGTGATACTTGGATATAAATAAGGCTAAACTTTTTAAAACTAACATAAACATTCGTGGTTTTCCCATATAACCCCCTAAAATTCTAAAATATCAAAATACTACCATAATTTTTTATTAAAATTCTCAAAACACTACCACCGTTTAGTCGCATGACATGGAAGGACAAAACAAGGGAAATTAATCACATGATAAATATATACAACCCTTAAAAGGAGTAGTTTTTTTTTTTGTTGAGAATTTTGATAATTCTTTACTATAGTATTTTGGAATTTTAGAAGTTTATGGGGTTATTTGCGAAAATCATAAAGATTTATGGAAGTTTTGAGAAAATTAGCCTATTAATAAATTTTAGTAGATTTCTTCAGTTTAAAATGTAAGTAGATGTAAATAAATTTCAGCATATAGTTAGATTATATATGTTTCAATAGGAACTCAAATATATTGTAAGATTACAAAATAAATTTTAATTTGATGTATTTTTATTTTATTACTTATTTGTGACAATTTCATACCTACCTTTCTCATGTGTCTTTTCTAACTATTGTAATAGATTGTAGGTACATTATTTCCAAAATCAAGGGAAATGATGATTGAATGTCTTGAACCGTGTGGTGATTATATTTGTGTATATTTGACTAGATCTTTTTTGCTAACAATATTTTTTATTAGGTTTGTTTTGCTAATGATGTAATTTATTAGATTTATTAAGAATTGAAGAAAAATAGATTTACATAGGTTCCAAGTTCTCAAGATATATTTCTGGAACTGATAGATTTAATCTTCTGCTATACATAATGCGAGTTCAGTGTGTAGCCGGCCGTGTCAACCGACTACACACGCTTCTTCTTCTTCTTCTTCTTTCGGCCCCACATCAAAGGCGGAGGGCGCGGACAAAGCTTGGGGGAAAGGAAAATTATTCTTATACCGAAAATATGTCTAAATTTAGGATTAGATACAGAAAAATATTTCTACACCCAGACCGTGTATTACTTTAATTTATATACTCATATAGTCCAGCTCATCTTTCTTATTTCTTAATACTCAAATAATTATTATTTACATTTTATGCATTCAAATACATGTTTGTGATATAATTTTAAAGCCCAACGCATTGACTTGGTATTAATATAACACACATAATTTCTATTTTACTTTTGACTTAATCTGTTCTGAAATCAACTTGATAAAGAAAATAAATATCAAATTATAGGTATGAACAATGTTAATTTCATGTAAAGTTATTCTAAAAACCATCATGTAAAATTATAAAAAATCTTAAAAGATTAGTAATATGTTATATGTCTGAATTTGCTTTAAATTTTACATATGTGTTATTTATAAAGCTAAATTTGTGCGATGTAGATATCAGCGTTTACTTCACATCTTATCAAAATTTGTCCTTTCATTTTCTATTTTATGGACACGTGCATTTGCACATGCCAAAGACACGTAGATTTAAAAGGAATTTTAAATAATATTAATAAAAGGTTAAAACTCTTAGTACTTAATGTACTCTTGTAGGGAGAAGAAGAATGGACAGGCTTTAAAGTATTTGCTTAAGATTATTTATAGATTGTTGGTTTTTGATTTATGGAATATATTTTAAGGCTTCTCACTGTATAGATGTTGCATCCCTCTTCATCTAGAAGCACCGTTCCTGTTCTGAGGGATTTAGAGGCTAGGGCCTTGGTTTTAGGAGCTGGAATTGAATTTGAACGAGCAAAAAATATAGGTCTACCCTACAAGCCAACTGGTTGTCAAGTTTCTATGTTGTGGCCCTCTCTTGTTCATGGTTAATGGCTGGATATTTGGCAACAACTGGATGATGGTTGAGGTCAGGTTCTTACCTGAATGTAAAATCTTGGTTAATTCTCATATGGAGGTTTCTCGACCTTTTCACGATGCCCTATAACCAACCCAGTTCACGTGGAAAGGAAATTGGCCCCTTAGGTATTAGACTGTTTGCATTAATTCGGAAGCAATTTCTGAGAGCTTATCGTGGTGTAACCCAAACCATTGAAGTGCAAGAAAACTCCCATCCGAGAGTCTTTCAGTGATCTGTGTGGGTGGGTGATTGTAGGTTGTGGGATTGCTGGGATATTCCTGCCAACAGACAAGATACTCCATTGCTAACTTTATGAATGATGCCGGTGGTCGATAATTAGTGTGATACTAGCTAGATATTGATAATCAGTAATTGCGAAGTCTTGTGTAGGGATCACATTTGAAGATCTTCAAAGAACTCACGGCATTTTGTGCATGCACATACATGATATCTTTTGGTGTTCCATTGTTATGTTTGATCTTTTCAAGTCATGTGAAATATTGTCTGATTGTCATTATCAAATTGTATATTTCCCTTGCTAAATGTATATTTCACTAGTATATTTTAGTTTTATATTATTATTATTATTATTATCTTGATGTTAGATTCTCCTGGTTCTCACATCTATTTAGGGCTTGTTTGTTTTCTTAGAAGAGAGAGGAAGAGAGCTCTCTTCCTCAGCTCTGTCATTTGGTTCGCCGAGGAAGAGGAGGCGACGAGCTCGGAGCTGATCCAAGATGGCGCTGACACGGATGGGCTCGGGGATCAAGGTACCATCTCTTCCTCTTTTTCTTCCGCCTAATTTTGGCCACGAGGAGGCGACGAGCTCGGAGATCTACGTTAAAAAAAATGATTTTTTTTAATTCATTCTCTCTTTCCCTCTCTTCTTCTCCTTCATCTCTCCTCTTCCTTTTCCCCATCAAACAACTCATCATCACTGAAGAAAGAAAGAATTATCTTCCCATCTTCATTTTCTCTTCATCCCCTCTCTCGTCTCTTCCCCTCTCTTCCAAAAAACAAACGGGCTCTTATTTGTTTGAACAGCAGGTCAGACCAATGCTGTTGAGTTCGAGATTCCATCAAGTTTTTCTCTCTCAGGATGCAACTGGCAAGGTTTTGGAACTGGCAGACACATTCTTTTCACATTCCAAAAACTATTTCTGTACTCCCTTGTCCAACCAACAGTAATGTAAATGAAAATTTGGCTGGTTATGTATCAGTCCTGTTGGATACCCTCATTGTCAGTTAAATTGTGTCATCACGCGCTTGTGCAGAGTCATGACAGTCAATTATGTATGTAGAGAGCTGATTTAAATGGTTCTTGATTTGTAGAGCAAAAATTGTGCTGGAGCATGAGAAATCCGAGGCTTAGTTAGACATTTACAATTTGAATAATAGCATTGTTTTAGTTTTTAAATGACAGTGGAAACATCTCCAGTTTGTTTACGGTTTGCCGTACAAAAGCTTTTTTCCTAGCTTTGAGACCTAGTTACGGTCCCTTGAAGAAATATATATTGAGCTTGAAATCTCACTTTGATCTTCTGGTTCGTTGGTCTAATCAAGTGGATTAGGGCTTGTCCACTAGTTAAATAAGGGCGGTTATATATATTTATAATATTGTGTCTTTGATGTTCACGCGTTGCAAATAGCGGGCATGTTTGTCTCGACCACAGAAAATCAGTGGCACATTTCACGCGAATTCTAAACCTCAGTGTCAAAATTCTTAGTGATTTTCACTTGTTTTGCAAAGAAATTATTTAGAGAGAATTTTGTGGGCGCATGTGTACTATTTGTAGGCGTTGTCTTCTTTTCTGTCTCTTATATTTTGTGATTCATACATGAATTGAAAAAAAAACAAATGAGCTTTCAGGGTTGCAGACTTTCTTAATCTAAAAACCCAACCAAGCAGGTCCTTATGGCAAGGAGGAAGCATAGAAGTAAAATGACAGGAGAGAACAGACCCTATACTTGCTGTCCAAGAAACTCGTTGCCAAAACACTCAGCAGTGAAAAGATATACGATACTGTTGTAAAAACTTTGAGAAATAACACCAAGACAGAGAACTCTAGAGACAGAGTAGAAAAAGGAATTCTTATTGATTTCTGAATTTTGTGTGTACATTGAAATGAATCAGGAAGGGCCTATTTATAGGAAAACCTTGGGGGCACTATGCAGTCGCTTGCGTCATCGCTTGCATCAGCGCATAGTAAACTTATTAATGGTGCACAGTGAAGTTAGGTTTTGACGGAGTGGGCAGCCATCGTTTTGAATTTTTGTTAACACTCCCCCTTGGCTGTCCACCATACATGATGTCTCATTAAAAACCTTGCTAGGAAAACCCAGTGGGACAAAACCATAGCGAAGGGAAAAAGAGTACATCATTTCTGTATACGTGTTCTATGCTGCCTCGTTAAAAACCTTACCAGGAAAACCCTGTGGGACAAAACCATAGTAAGGGAAAAAGAGTGCAGCCACGTAAGCTCCCCCTCAAGTTGACATAAGTATTTCTTCTTCATAAATCTCGCTTATGACGCATCCCAATATCATGAATAAGCTTTCTGAAAGTTGTAGGGGGAAGTGCCTTTGTAAAGAGATCTGCCACATTATCACTTGATCGGATATACTGAATATTAATTTTCTTATCCTTTTCAAGCTCTTGGCTGAATGAGAAGAACTTTGGGGGTATATGCTTGGTACGGTCGCTTTTGATGAATCCTTCCTTCATTTGAGCGACACATGCAGCATTGTCTTCAAACAGTACTGTTGGATCTCTGTTGACTGGTAATCCACAAGTTTCTTGGATGTGTTGAGTTACAGACCTTAGCCATACACATTCTCGACTTGCTTCATGGAGTGCTATGACTTCAGCATGATTAGAAGAAGTGACAATAAGTGTCTGCTTTTGTGAACGCCAAGAGATCGCTGCACCTCCACATGTGAATACATATCCTGTTTGAGACTTGGCTTTATGTGGATCTGACAAATAACCTGCATCTGCATAACCAGTTATTTCTTGTTTTGATCCTCTGGAATAAAACAAACCAAAGTTAGTTGTTCCACGAAGATAACGAAATACATGTTTAATACCATTCCAATGTCTCCGTGTAGGAGATGAGCTAAATCTTGCTAATGAATTAGTAGCAAATGCTATATCTGGTCGGGTACAATTAGCTAGATACATAAGAGCTCCAATTGCACTGAGGTATGGTACTTCAGGACCAAGAACCTCTTCATTATCTTCGCGAGGGCGAAATGGATATTTTTCCACATTCAAGGACCTAACAACCATTGGAGTGCTTAAAGGGTTTGCTTTATCCATGTTAAAGCGTTTTAAGACCTTTTCAGTGTAATTTGATTGATCCAAAAGTATGCCACTTTGCAAGTGCTCAATCTGTAAACCAATACAATATTTAGTTTTTTCAAGGTCTTTCATTTCAAATTCATTCTTTAAATATATCATTGCTTCTAGGATCTCTTTGTGAGTCCCAATAATATTAAATCATCAACATATACAGCAATGATAATGAATCCGGATGTTGTTTTCTTTATAAAAACACATGGGCATATAGGATTATTTACATATCCTTCTTTTAATAAATACTCGCTTAAGCGATTGTACCACATGCGCCCTGATTGTTTTAACCCATATAATGATCTTTGCAATTTGATCGAATATAATTCTTTGGGTTTTGAGCTTAATGCTTCAGGCATTTTAAATCCTTCAGGGATTTTCATATAAATATCGCTATCAAGCGACCCATATAAATAAGCTGTAACAACATCCATAAGACGCATTTCTAAATTTTTAGAAACTGCTAGGCTGATTAAATATCTAAACGTAATTGCATCCATTACTGGAGAATACGTTTCTTCATAATCAATTCCAGGTCTTTGCGAAAACCTTGAGCAACAAGTCGAGCTTTATACCTCACAATCTCGTTTTTCTCGTTGCGTTTTCGTACAAAGACCCATTTGTATCCTACTGGCCTCACGGCTTCAGGCGTGAGGATAATAGGCCCAAATACTTTGCGCTTATTAAGCGAACTCAATTCAGCCTGTATAGCGTCTTTCCACTTTGTCCAATCAGGTCTATTTTGGCATTCAGTGACGGATCTTGGTTCAGGATCCTCACTTCCGTTAACAATATCACATGCTACGGAATAGGAAAATATTTCATCTATATTTTCCATCTTATTGCGATTCCATAATCCTCCTGTATTGACATAATCAATAGAGATTTCATGATTTTCTATATCTTCAGGATTTTCTATCTCTTGATTTGTCTTATTTTGTGTTTCTTCCGAACACATTCTTGCTTATTTTGTGTTTCTTCTGGAACACATTCTTGCACATTGGGGTCATCGTGCTTATCTGCTCCTTTTCTTTTTCGAGGATTTTTATCTTTGGAACCGATTGGTCTACCACGCTTCAGGCGTGTCTTAGACTCATGAGTGACTTCATTCTCGGGTTGTCCTTTTGGGATTTCAATCCGAGCAGGAGCATTTACAGCTGGTATATATGATTTAGTCACTCTTTTTGTATCAGTGAACGCATCTGGCAATTGATTTGCTATTTCTTGTAAGTGCATAATCTTTTGCACTTCTGTCTCACATTGTCTTGTGTGAGGATCAAGATGCAATAAGGATGGTTCACTCCATGTAATCTCCTTCTCCAGCTGTTTCTTTTCTCCCCCTAATGCTGGGAAAATTGCCTCATTGAAGTGGCAATCGGCAAACCGAGCCGTAAAAAACATCGCCGGTTTTAGGCTCAAGATATCTTATTATAGAAGGAGATTCAAACCGACATATATTCCCAGTTTTCTCTGAGGACCCATCTTTGTACGTTGTGGTGGAGAAATTGGTACATATACCGCACAACCAAAAATTCTAAGATGGGAAATATTTGGTTCTTGACCAAATGCTAATTGTAGAGGGGAGTATTCATGATATGCACTTGGTCTGATGCGAATTAATGCTGCAGCATGTAAAACTGCATGACCCCATACAGAAATAGGAAGCTTTGTTCTCATTATTAATGGTCTAGCAATAAGTTGGAGGCGCTTAATCAGCGACTCAGCCAAACCATTTTGTGTATGTACATGGGCAACAGGATGTTCAACAACTATTCCAATAGACATACAATAATCATTAAACGCCTGAGACGTAAACTCACCAGCATTGTCAAGTCTAACTCTCTTGATTGTATAATCAGGAAATTGTGCCCTTAATCTAATTATCTGAGCAAGAAATCTCGCAAATGCCACATTGCGAGTTGACAATAAACAAACGTGTGACCATCTACTAGAGGCATCTATCAATACCATAAATATCTAAATGGTCCACACAATGGGTGTATAGGCCCACAGATATCACCTTGGATACGTTCAAGAAATGTAGGTGATTCTGTTTTTATTTTAGCTGGTGACGGTCTCATAATTAATTTTCCTAGAGAACAAGCTTCACATGGAATCTTACTAACTTGAAGGATCTTCTGGCCCTTTAAAGTATGTCCATGTGAATTCTCAATAATTCTTCGCATCATCATTGAACCAGGATGACCTAAACGATCATGCCACAGAGTTACTGTCTCTGTATCTTCTTTAACTACCATATGTGACTCTATCACATTTATATATGTATAATGCAATCCTGAGGAAAGCTTTGGTAGTTTTTCTAATATGCACTTCTCTCCTGATACATAAGTAGTAAGATACATATACTTCATATTTTCTTCAGTTGCAGACTGAGTATCATATCCATGAAGATATATATCATTAAAACTCAACAAATTTCTTTTAGATTTTGGTGAAAACAAAGCATCTTTTATGAAAAACTTTGTTCCATTTGGCAATATAAAGCTGGCTTTACCAGTCCCTTCAATCAAGTCTACAGGACCTGATATTGTATTGATGATTGCCTTTGTTGGTTTTAATTCAGAGAAGTACCTTTTATGTTTGAGAATAGTATGTGTAGTACCGCTATCCGGTATGCAAATCTCTCCACTTTTGGTCTTGACTTCATCATTAGAATAATCCATATCAAGCTTCATGCAAAAATAAATAATTGGTAAGAATAAAATTTGAAACATATTATTATAAGGGAAATATTTCATTCAAAGATAATTTTGAAAAATTACAAATAACAAAGTACAATCATATATCTAATTATCACCAATATCACGATGGATAGGAAGATCAACAAAATCATCAGTAAAATCCGAAGCATCAAGATGAGTTGAATCATCCATAGGATCATCATGTTCAGTGAAATTCACTTCTTTCTCTTTTCCTTTCAAGGATGTTTTGTAGAGCTTGCAAAGGTGCTCCGGTGTTCGGCACACTCTAGCCCAGTGTCCTTTGGAGCCACATTTGTAACAGGAATCTTCAGGATTCCGAAGAGAACTTTCACGAACATCTTTTCCTTTTTCATGTCTTTCCACATGATGCTTCTTGTGGATCGCGTTATTCTGTGAAGGGTTGTAAAAACCACTTCGACCGCGTCCACGGCCGCGTCCACGGCCACGACCACGACCACGTCCACGGCCGCGTCCATAATTATATCCTCGTCCAAAATTTTTAGAAAATGCAACATTTGCTTCTGGAAATGCTGCTGAACCAGTAGGACGGGACTGATGATTTTTGATCAAAAGTTCATTATTTTTCTCTGCCACGAGAAGAGATGAAATTAGTTCAGAATATTTCTTAAACCACGCAACCTATATTGTTGTTGCAGTGTTATGTTGGATGCATGAAATGTGGAGTAAGTCTTCTCCAACATTTCTTCATCTGTGATATCTACCCCACAGAATTTCAACTGGGATACTATTCTGAACATTGCAGAGTTGTAGTCGCTAACTTTCTTAAAGTCTTGAAAGCGCAAAGCATTCCATTCATCACGAGTGGCAGGGAGTACAACTTCCTTTTGATGATCAAACCTTTCT
The DNA here is from genome assembly GCA_038442645.1 of Agave tequilana. Lineage (NCBI taxonomy): Eukaryota > Viridiplantae > Streptophyta > Magnoliopsida > Asparagales > Asparagaceae > Agave > Agave tequilana. The sequence continues at coordinate 26,350 of JAVJIF010013652.1, forward strand.
TTGAGGTTTTTCCATAAAGCACTTGGGTCTCTAACAGTGAGATATTCACACTTTAGACTTTCATCAAGATGTCTGCGGATAAAGATTGTCGCCTTTGCCTTATCTTGTGACGACGTAGAATTTATTTCTTTAATGGTCTCAGTGAGACCCATTGACTCAAGATGTATCTCAATATCAATAACCCAAGACATATAATTTCTCCCCGTGATATCAAGTGGAATGAACTCAAGCTTTGCAAAGTTTGACATGGTGATAACTATAACAAAATATAAAAATAATTAGAATCACAACATTTTTATTTCTCAAAGAAAACTTGCATGTCAACCATAATAGCTACAAGTAGAAGAGGAAAAGTGAACATTAAATAAAAAAATACGGGTACAATTCACTTGGATCCATGTCTCCAAGAAAAACGATAGAAGTGTTGATGATGATGACGGCAATAAGAAACATCAAAGCTGGACTAAGCATCTTGCGAAAAACTCGAACGCAAAGCTTCTAGAGATGATGAAAATTTTTAGAATGAAGAGAGATTGAGGAGTGAGTTGTGTGGTTGAGAACTCACCAATTTATAGGAGAAAAAAATAGCCGTTTATAGCCGTTGGGGTTTTAGCCGTTTGGGGATATAGCCGTTGGGGGTTTATAGCCGTTGGGGGGGAGAGAGAAAAACAATTTAGATTTTATATAATTAAATATTGTAATTAAGGAAATGGTAAAATAAATGCATTGTACTATATATATTTACGAGCTATAATATATGCACGCCACTCTACTTGGTGGGTGTTTTGCAGGCATAATTAATAAAGCAGTAATTATTGAAATAAATATTGGCACACCACGCTACTCGGTAAACCTTTCAGTGGGTGTTTGTCCAGATATAATAGTAGAATAATAAAATATATAATGTTAGAAGCTTGGGGTTTAATCCACGCAAGCATCAAGTTAGATGTTAGTAAAGATAGCATAATCACATCACTTTACTATAAATAGGTGGCAGAGCCTCCTTTCATTATAGTAATGATGTTATATGAATATAATTAGTATAATAATTCAGTTTTCGTAATCACATCACATTTCTATAAATAGGTGGCAGAGCCTCCTTTTATTATAGTAGTGGTGTTATACGAATATCATAAGTATAGTAACTTGTCAATTTTACCTTGAGATTGTAGAGGTAGAAGCTGGGACTTGTGATAGGACTCTTCCTTGAGCAATGAAAGCAGAGGCTCGTGACAAGTTTTACCTTAAGCTAATGGAGGCAGAGACTTGACGTGGTAGGCTTTTTCCCTGAGCTGACGGAGGTAGAGGCTGGGGACAGATTAGAGTGATCGTGCTGATAACGTGTTGTAAAAACTTTGAGAAATAACACCAAGACAGAGAACTCTAGGGACAGAGTAGAAATAGGAATTCTTATTGATTTCTGAATTTTGTGTGTACATTGAAATGAATCAGGAAGGGCCTATTTATAGGAAAACCTTGGGGCACTATGCAGTCGCTTGCGTCATCGCTTGCATCAGCGCATAGTAAACTTATTAATGGTGCACAGTGAAGTTAGGTTTTGACGGAGGTGTGCAGCCATCGTTTTAAATTTTTGTTAACATTTTAATTTCTTTTTTGTTCTTTTTCTTTCAAAAAGGCTTTTTAACATTATTCAGAGTCGAGCGAGATATGCTTATGATTGCATCGCCTCGGTCAGATCGGCTCCACATGGACGTTTCTGGAACTACGATAAGACTTAAGTAAAATTGTCGGTTTCCCACCAGGCACAAACAAGAATCCAATGACATTGGAACTCGAGCTTATCACAGTCGGAGTTCCCTCCGCTTTTCCTATGGGCCCACTATAAATGTGGTTAAGGTAAATTGCAGAAAACCCCAGTTTTTGATAACGTTTGCAGCCAATTTCTATTAGATCTTACAAAAATAATAATACATAGTTTTTACTAGATTTTGCATATGTTCTTCTTGTGGCAATGTGAGATACGGAGAAAATATTTTGTACTAAAATTAGTTTGCAATACTGTAGACTTCTATTTTAACACACGTAAGAACACGGATCGATGTGGTTGGATCATTAGACTAAGTAGAGTCTTAATTAGCACAATAGAGCAAGGACTCCCTTTCAGGATGAGGCCTATACTTTCCAATGACAATTGCTTGTTCTTATAGAGGCGGACATTGCGGGAACCAAAACGCCCCCCGCCCGATTAAGTACCAATTGCTTCGCCAGTAGATCCACTTCAGGTTAGGAGCGTTATCCCACATTTCTTAACAACCTCTGTGTGTAATCGATACCTAGCTTATCGGTAGAAGTTTCATGCAAGTGTGATGACTCTCGTACATTTTTTTTATGAGAGCTGGGGAACCATCTATGAGTAAAGCACTGTATCCCTTGCAACCTATGCTCTACCATCCATTGCAAGTTTCGAGACCCAGGTCATAGTATCCCCATCAAACAACTGACGAAGGGGACGAGCGATAGAGATCATTGACAGGACGCGGTTCAACCGACGGAGACTCTTGGAATAGTTGGAGAACTCTGCTTTTATGATTTGACACCCATGTTTGATTCAATTCGCCAGTTCATATATTAGCTTTGTGTAATATCGCATCAATCTAAAAGAGGAAATAAGACCAAAAAGATAAAATTGATATCTTAACTTTGACAATGTACTTCTCTCTCTCAGCAGGCCATGAGGAAAGAGCCACCTCTTTGACTCCCCGAGGAGGAGGTTGCCGTATTTGAGTCTGCCCGTGTTCATTATCTGAGTCTGCCCGTGCGCGGGCCAAAACCGACGACCATGGAATAGTTTTCGTATGTGGACGTCAAGGAAGGCAATGTATTTATTGAGCATCATATTGTTTTTTTTTGTTGAGTTTGTATCTTGTCTTCTCTTATGTATTTTGTTTTATGGGTTTGATGTACATTTTGTTATATACTCTTTAAAAAAATGTGTGGGTATTCCTCGCTTTTGATTAAAAAAAAATTGGACAATAATCTCTGCTTACTTTCATCTTGCAGTTCCTAAAGTTTTCTCTTCCATGTTCCTTTCAAAGCAAAGGTACGCTCGAGAGGGTAGAGCTTATCAATATAATCAACCTAAAAAATATTATTCATGAAATCTAATAAAACGTCTACAAATTCTAATCAAAACTCACTGAAGAGAGGGTTTCTCCTGTCACTCATATAGAAATATTGTTTGTTCATCCGTCCGTCCGTTTTTATCCACGAGAGAAAAAATAGTGTCGAGCTCTCTTTCTTTTTCCTCTCTCAGTTTCCCTTCTTTCTTCCTCATTTCTTCCTCTCCCCTCTCTTCCTGGTCGATGAGTTGATTTTCCACGGCCAACGGTGGTATTTTAGTTTAAACTGAGTTTTCTCTGCAAATACTGATAAATACAGAAGGTTTTTGCAATTCGCCTAAAACATCAATCAAAGCTCTTGCTACGTTTTTTTTCAAAAAAGATCCAGCAGCAGACCAGAGCCGTTAAATCCCCAACGGCGAAAACCCCATCTTTGACGTGTCAAAACTTCTCCTCTCCCGCTTCCACGAACCCGCACTCCCCATATAAATACCAGCTGCTTTACCCTTTTTTCTACTCTCTTTCCTCTCTCTTAAGCCCCAATCAAGCAAAATGGCGGAGACGCCGTCGATTCCCTTGGAGAAGCTGCCGTTAGGGTTCCGTTTCCACCCCACCGACGAGGAGCTCATCAATCACTACCTCAAGTGCAAGATCACCAGCCGCATCAAGCCCGCCGATGCCGCCGTCATCCCCGAGATCGACGTCTGCAAGTTCGAGCCCTGGGACCTCCCTGACAAATCAGCGATCCGATCGGACGACCCCGAGTGGTTCTTCTTCGCCCCCGTTGACCGCAAGTACCCGTCGGGCAACCGGTCGAACCGGGCCACCCGCGCCGGATACTGGAAGGCCACCGGCAAGGACCGGCACATCCGGTCGCGGGCCCGCGGGGGGACCGCCGCCCTCGTCGGGATGAAGAAGACGCTGGTCTTTCACCAGGGGCGCGCGCCCAGAGGGGTTCGGACCAACTGGATCATGCACGAGTATCGGACCGTCGAGCCCGAGTTCGAGCCCGGCGGCGATCAGGTGTGCTTCTTATTTGTTTCCCCCTTAATTTCAGTCTAAGTAAATTTTTAGTTCAATGTGCGATTATTTTTACCATAGCGTGAGGATACTGTGAAAATTCATTCGGCATTTACCGGAAAAGAGAATTTTTAAGAATTGGGGTAGACATAGAATGGAGCTGCTGTTTTAATTTTGTTAAAAAAGGATTTTCAAAAATTTTTTTTTTTTTTTATGGTTAATTGTCGGATGAGATGATAATTTTGACTGGTTTGGACCAAAATCGGATGTTAATACTTGCCCAGTTGAAATTTTGCTGGGACTTGGGGACATTTTATGAGGTCAGTCACGTACTACTTGAATGTGTTTGGCTTTGTGATGGCTTTAGACTGAAATCGGATGGAGTGCTTGATTTTCTCAATTATCTGCTGAGATTTAAAAAGATAGATTATAAACAACCGATTAAGTCAATTAATATGTACTTGAATGGTTTGCGTGTTTGCTTTCTTTCCCCATGCCTACTGCTTTTAGTTCAATATGTCTGAGGTTTATAACAAGTCCTACTGACCTTCCATTCATTTTTAATCGGAATGTATGACATAATGATCCAAAACATGATTCCATTTATGCGAATGTGATTAACGTTTTAGGAATCTTGATCAAAAGTTACACTGTCACTATTCTACTCTGAAAGAAAATTGAAGTTCATGTCTCTCATTATTTGTTGTAGAATTTTCTTGTTGAATGCCTATATCATTTAGTGGTGATAAATGTACAGTGCAATGCTCTATCATGATGAGCAAAGATATCAGTACCAGAGTTTCTAAGATCATAGTAGGCTTTAACTATTCGGTTGCACTCGGCGAAGCTGTAATGATCTCACATCTGGAACCAAACTTCCATCTCAAATTTGAAGCTGTGTCATTCTGTCATAACTGTCCAAGCATTGATGTAACTTATTTGGCCTGCCTTTGAGCAGCATGTGGTATTACACAAGTTATCTATTCATTTCCCTGTTGTAAACTAAAAGTGATATATTCCTTCATGGAGGATTCTATTTCACTCTATGCCTTTTCTAACTTCATTTCCCTTTTTTAAAACTTTTAAACTTTATTTTTTGAGAGAAATCCTTTTTTAAAACTTTTATTTCTACCGTTTTTTTTTCACTTTTAAATTTTTAATTCTATTTTAATCGTATTTGGAGGGATAACCAAATCTAGAGTAGAAGTTGCTGAATCACTTAAATTCATTTTGGTTTGTTTTGGGACACTAAACAATAACCAAACTGAAAGTCACATTAACTTTATCACATTTATCACGTAATTCACTGCTCGTTCAACTATCCTGAAAATAACATGTGCGATATAATGTGTTGGTAGGCCAAAATTTAGTTGTCCTCTAGTTGATTCTGAGCTGATTACTTGTGTGCACTTGTCATTCTGAATTTCCCAAAGCTAGGCCCATTTCTCAAAGCTAGGCGCCCATTTTTCAAAGCTAGGCCCATTTCTCAGTCAAGGTGATTGTGAATGGGCATTACTTTTAAGAACTAATGTAGGTAACTTGAAGACCCAACAGCTTCGTAACTAATATCTGCTAATAACGATATATCCAATCCACAGCTGTTTGAGTATTCGGGGTGGATAGGGGTACAAAGTTTAGACTCATAATGTTTGGATTGACATAAGTTATAACAAGTTCAATCTAATGTAGGGGAGTTATATAAACCTAAGGATATGAGTTGTCCTGTTGGGACACAGCCAAGTTCAGCCTGAACCTGTCTCTGGTAGGACTACTAGCCCATTGTTCAAGATAAACCAATGTCCTTTCTAAAAGCAACTAGCATAAAAGCATTTTTTTCAAGCTGGATCCAGATCTGAAGTAGGCCTAACTAAATTCGAGAAATCTTCATAAATCCATTGCCACATGTGCTCAGTCTAGTCATGCCCAATGACAAAAAACTTTTCGAGTTAATCCTTGTAAGTCAATTAGATGTCCTAGCCAGTTCATATATTAACTTGACCCATTGCTAAATATCCATTACAGACTTTAAGAAAGTGAGGCATCAGAGGGAATAATAGCTTCTTAAGTTCATATTCAACCTTTTCTCAGTCAGCATTTTAGAAGAAGAGATTTTTGAATAATAGCTCCTTAAATATATAGGCATCACAATTACATGATTAAAAAAAAAAAAAATCTCTAATCATAATACAATTACTTCTCATAATATGAGTATGACTTCTAATAACATATAAAAACATAACTCCTAGTAGTATATAGAAACATGACTCGTAATATGATAACTATAATATGACTCCTGATAGGTGACTATAATAATCATAGGCAATGCCTTAAATATATAGGCATCACAATTACATGATAAAAAAAAAAATCTCTAATCATAATACAATTACTTCTCATAATATGAGTAGGACTCCTAATAACATATAAAAACATAACTCCTAGTAGTATATAAAAACATGACTCGTAATATGATAACTATAATATGACTCCTGATAGGTGACTATAATAATCATAGGGTTTAACACTCTCCATCAAGCTAAAGCATAAATGTTAATCACGCCCAGATTGTTATAAATGCTAGTAAAACATATCCTAAATAAAATTTTCACATTGCTTGATTTGATGTCACATTGCCGATTTCACGTTGGAGCATTGATCAAGACAATACTAATTCCACGCTCTTGAAATATTGATGTCAATGTTGAAGTTGTCAATCAAAATGTGAAGACTGCATGATCCTTGGATATAGATAGGATTTTAAAGTTTATCAAATTCAGTAGAAGTGAAAGTTCTGGAGATCTTTAAACTCAGTAGAATTGAAGGTTTTGAAAATCTTCAAACTTGGCAGGAGAGATTTTGAGAGATTCTCAAATTCAGTTAGTTGAAAAAGTGATTTTGAGAGATCCCGAACTCAGTGTAAGGAGAGATTTTGGGAGATTCTCAGACACAGGTAGTAGAAAAGGAGGTTTTAAGAGATTTTCAAACTCAGTAATAGTAGAAGATGAGGTTTTGTGAGATTTTTGAACTCAATACCTAGTAGAAGATGAGATTTTGAGAGATTTTTTAAACCCAGTATATAAGAAACAAATTACACAAATTTTGCCACAAGCAAATAATTCTTCCCATTGAGTTTGCAGTAGAAATTAGTGTAGATGGCGTAATACGAGTAATAAATGGTTACAATTGACTCAACAGAGATGATATGAAGTAGCAGAAGCCTCGATAGTAGATGATAAAGATCGTAGACGTTGCAGCTGTTGCTGGGGAGATGATTGAAGACGATCAAAGGCGATATTGAGGCAATAAAGAGCAGCAGAGAGGTCAATGAGTATTGCAGAGGTGACGGGAACCAAAACTCAGTCTTCAGGAGCAGTAAAGGAATTTGGATTGTGTATAAATTCATGTCGACTAGGATTTGTGATGATTATAGCGGGTTGGAGATCAGTTAGTAAGGAGATGATGGATATAGATGCTTTCATTTAAGGTTTTCTTAAAACCGAGCGAAACGAGATTTTCTCTCGTGACTTTTTCACAAACTTTGTTCGTCTTGTCTGTCCGTTTTCATTCCGCGAGAGAGAGAAAGCGAGAGGGAGAGAGTAATTCCTTCGTCACCGTTGCCAGCCGTTGCTGTCGCTACTTCGTCACAGCAGGCCCCCTTCTCCTCTCTCCTCCTTTTTCGCCTTCTTCTTCCTCCTCTTCTTCCTTCTCCTTCTTCTCCGGTAATGCCGATCAAACCTCCGGTAAAGCTCTGATTCACTTGGAGGACGCGGCTCTAGATTGTTGAGAGACACAACTCTGATTTGATGAAGGGGACGCGGGCCCGCGCTCTTCAACTTGCTGGAGGGGACGCATCCCTCGGTTTGTGGAAGGACGCGGACTTTAAGACGTAACCTTGAATTATTAAGGACGCTGTCCTCATTTTGTTTAGGGGACGCAGCTTTTGGTTTGTGAAGGGACGCAGACTTCAAAAAACGGCCCTTGAAGCATCACTGCTATTTATAGAGACGCGAAGATCTCGCGGGATCTTTCAAGGCAACGCCGGTGTTGACGGTTGGGGACGCATAGCGTTGGGCTTTCTCGGACCACGTGTCTTATTCAGACTGAATTTGAGATTCGCGTCGCGAATTAAGGCTATTAATTAGCCTTTAAGAATGGTTTTGATTTTCATGTCGTTAATTAATGGCCATTAGCAAGCCTATAAATAGGCAATGAGCCTCTTAACAGTCATTCATCTTGACTGTTTTCCCTTTATGAGCAGATGCTCTGAAGAACCTTTTGGGTTCTTAGACTGTCTTCTTCTCCAAGCCTACATCCTGAAGAACTTTTGGAGTTCTTTGAACGAACCCAACACTATGATGCTTTCTTGCAATCCTCTTCGAAGATTATCACTTTAAGTGATTTCAAAATAAAAAGGCATCGCCTCAGGTGCTTTCATGGCCGTGTCTTGACAGATGATGTCCTCACTCTAAAGAACTCTTCTTTAGGTAGGAAATGACCTTTGTCATGATAAGACTTTGTTTCTTGGTGGCTCTGTCATTACCGATCATAAAGGGACTGTCTCTTGATCTCTTCCTGAAACTTTTGAAACTTCTTGTTTGAAGTTTAGACAGTTGACTTGAGATCCATGTGTCCATGTTCTATTTCTTGATTTCTCTTTGAAACTTCTGAAACAGTTGACTATCCATGCGTCCATGTTCTGCAAATGCAATCTTCGCGTTAACTTGATGAAACACGAGCTTGTAGACTTCCAAGTCCGAAGTTCTTCATATGCGAGCGTGGTGAACTCCGCGTTTGAGGCTTTAAACGTGGGTTTTGCAAATGAAACTCGCGTTTGAAGCTCATGACTTAGAAAATTTTAAGACTCGTGTTCACTCTTTGAGATCTTTAGACGCGAATGTGTCGAACTCTGCGTCTTGAGGCCCTAAATGTTCTTTTGAAATCTTTAGACGCGAGTGTGGCGAACTTTGCGTCTTGAGGCTTCAAACGCGGGTCTCTCATATAATATCTGCGTTTGGAGCTCATGACTTAGAAAATTTTAAGGCCCGCGTCTGTGCTTTTAATATATGCCCCGCATTTCAATCATCAGACACGAGTCTAATATCGGGCTTGCATTCGGATCCATATTTTTTTATCTTTACAGAGCGTGGTAAACTCTGCGTCCGCGAGATTCGCGTCTAGAATTCATGACTTTAGATCCGCGTCTGTGCTTCTGAATTCATATTTTCTGTCTTTGCAGAAATTTAACCCTCGAGTTTTTTCCTTCTTGCAAGTTGTGGCCATATCGTTGGTATTGGTTCCAGTGTCTTTGCCACGTCCATTGGGGGTAGACATGAAACGACCAGTTTGTTCAATTGGTGACTACTTGAGGAGTCAGAACTTCTGTCCAAGGGCGAGGAAGATCCGCGCGGTTCTCGATACACATCAAGACATTATTGGACATGATGCACCAGTAAGGTCTCGGATCCTTCCTGATCACAATGAGCACGACGCATCTGAAGGTCATGGGAAAGAAGACGTCACCAGTAAGATCCTTTCTTACCAATCTTATTCAAAGAAGTAATAGTAACGAAAAATTCATGCTCATTAGATGACTTTCTGGTGGCGGAGCTTCCCAATAAGCGAAGGATTACGGCCTTGTGAGGACCTTCGCACCAGTTGGTCGGGTGGAATCAGAGTGCTCCCTTACATTTCGATCTCGAGAAACACTATTGTTCTCAGGAGGAAAGGAAGTTGATTTGCTATTCCCGGCCACAGTCAAGAAGACGAATTTTGTATATCTTTAATGTTTCAAAGAGAGTGCAATCTTCGCTGAGCAAGAGGGACTTCTTTGTACTCCTTTGTTGTAACACTCATTCTTATTGGATAAGAGAGCGTTTTGTATCGCTTTCATATTTTTGAATATCAATAAAAGTGACACTTTTTCCTACCTTCTTATTTGTCTTGACTTCCTTTTTGCATTGAAAATTAGACAAGTGGAAGTGATTATCCTTGTTTTGCTAGAAGTATGATATTTAATTTAGCAACTCAAGGTTAGAAATTCAATTTAAGGAATTTTAAAGAGGCTACTGTTAGAGGTGTGATATTAAACTTGACAGGAGTAGAACAGGTTTTATGGACTTGCCATCCTATGGATGAGAATGACAAGTGAAGTTTTCACTCCGCGGGGGATTGTGATTGAATCTTAATCAGAGGTTTAGTATTAACATCATCAAGACTCAGCTGAAAATTAGTGAGAACACTGTTAAAGGTGTAATATTAACCTAACAATGGTTTTAAGTAGACCTGCCATTCTATTGACGAGAATAACATGTAAAGCTAGATCCATCGGGGATCTTTAGCATCAGAGGTGTGATATTAACTTAATAGATTGGATTGAATCCTGTTAGAGGTGTGATATTAACTTGACAAGGGTGTGAGATAGAGGTGTACTGTTAACTTAGCTCCATAGGAATTTCAGTTTCGTTGGGGGAAACGGAAGATACCACTGTCATAGGTGTAGTGTTGAACTTAACAGTGGGGTTAATGTTAGAGGTGTAATTTTGAACTTAGTATTGATCATCTCGACTTCGATACCGAAGCTCGAGGGAAAGTCATTGACATAGGTGTATTGTTGAACTTAATAATGAACTGAATGCTAGAGGTGTGATGTTAAACTTAGCCTGACTCGTCTCAGCTTCGATATGGAGGCCTGAGGAAAGTGACCGTCAGAGGTTTAATATTAAACTTGGCAGCAACTTGTCAGAATGTAGTGTTAACATGACAACAATAGTTAATTTGCGATATGAGCAATTTTTAGGACTTGCCATTCTATTGAGGAGAATTGACAAGTGAAGTTTGGATTGTCATAGGTGTAGTGTTAACTTGACAATTTTGAATACTTGTGACTCCATGTAAGGGAGCGACAAGTGGAAGTTCGTACTCGCTGGGGAGCATTGAAACTTTTCACTATTAGAGGTGTATTATTAACATAGCAGTGATTGAACTTGTGGACCTACCACTCCATGGGAGGGAATTGGTAAGGGATTTTAGTGGAGAAATAGAATAAATTGTCAGAAGTGTAATATTAACTTGACAAATTTCATTGGGGATTAAGGAAATGGCTTGTCAGAGGTTTACTGTTAAGATGACAAGTCTGTGCTTATTTCGCTGGGGAAATGGACACAAGTATTTTTTTGGTCCTACCATTCCGTGGGAGGGAATTGGTAAGGGATTTTAGAGGAAAAAGGCGGGACCAAGTCCCTTAGAATTTTTAGAAAACTCTCAGGTATCAGCAGATTTGGTATGCCTTTACAACTACCGTTGAGTTGGGCTAACCATGCTATTCTTCTTAGCATGATGAGTTATTGAGGACTTATGTTGGACTTAAAAGCCAACATTTTCCTCTATTCTTAGCCGTCAAAGGCGTCAAATGTTCATAGATTAACTAGAGAAGAGTAATAAGGCTAAAATCGAAGTTTCGCACTTTGTCTTTTCTTCAATGTTTACATCATACATATGATGTAACCAATGTTCGGTCGGCTCGACAATGATCGACCGTAATGTGATCCATTAAAGAAAGAAGCTTTTCGTTGGCGCTCTTCCAAACATCTTGGATCTAAAAGTTTTGATCAGAGGTGTAATGTTAACCTGATCATGAGAAGAATCCTATTAAGGATAGTACTTCTTCAAGAATCTACCGTTGATCGGCATCATGAGCGTATCACTGTCAGCGGTTATGAGGCGGTATGCTCCCCATTTGAGTAGACTGACTATTACAAATGGTCCTTCCCATTTGGGTTGGAATTTTTATTTGTCTTATGTGTCATCACCATGGGTCTTCTGAAATCTAAGACAAGGTCATCTTTCTTGAAAGTCCACTCCTTGACTTTCTTGTTGAAGACTCTGGAAATTCGAGCTTGATAAAACTCGATTGTTGTCGAGCTTGCATGCGTTTATCGTCAAAAGCTTCCAGCTTCTGGAGTCACAGTCGATGCTTCTTTTCATTTGTCATTTTCGTTGTGAAGGCAACGCGTAGAGATGAGATCTGGATTTCTAGTGGGAGTACGGCTTCACACCCGTATACCAAAGAGAACGATGTAGTTTTAGTCGGGGTTCTCACTGTTGTACGATAAACCCATTAACATTCGCCTAATCGTCCCAGTCGCGTTGATTTTTTGAGATGAACTTCTTGAGAAGCTTCCCAATGTTTTTTTAAAAGCTTCCACAAGGGGCCATTAGCGGCGGGTAGTATGTCGTTGAAGACACACTTTGGATACTGAACTTGTTACAGAACCTCTGAAATGTTTGGCTGACAAACTGAGGCCCATTATGTGGACAATCCGTCGTGGCATGCTGAAGCGGTAGATCACGTGATGTTTATAAATTTGATCACGTTAGATGTCTCACCTTTTTTTAAGGGATAGTCTCTGCCCACTTGGAGAAGTAATCAGTTGTGGTTAAAATAAACCGATGTTCTTTGGTTGAAGATGGGCTGAGAGGACCAACCACGTCCACTCCCCACATCTCAAATGGCTAGGAAGAGGTTGTAGGACAAAGATGTCCTGGTGCCTGATGAATAAAGTTACCATGGATCTGACAAGCGTGGTATCGCTTAGCGTAAGCGATGGTGTCAGGGAACATTTTTGGCCAATAATATCCAAGTCTTCGGAGTCGATCTCCAAGTTTTGGACTAAGTTGGTGAGCTCCACACATACCGTCATGAGGCTCTTTGATTGCTTCCTGTGCCTCTTTATGTGACAAGTAGCGGAGGATGATTCCATCATGCGATCAGCGATACAGTGTTCTCGTGATCGCATTGTAGTAGAATTTAGAGGCTTTTCTTCTAATGACAACCTCTTTAGAGTTATCAGGCAGAATGTCGTACAATGCGTAGTTGATATACGGGAATCACCAATCTCTGAGCTTTGGACATGCTAAGTCTCTAGAGTTTCTTTGACTTTAAGGTCTCATGTTGGCATTTGATCATCTTCAAGGGTGAATTTTGGACAATACAAGTCATGACTGTAAACGAGTACTTTCTCTGTCGCTTCGGTTGGAAGAGCCAAGGAAGCGGCGAGAGACGGCAGTGCATCTGCATGCGCATTTTGCTGGCGAGGTACATGATCGATGTAGAAGTTTCTGAACCTCTTTGCCATGTGGATGGTTGAGTTGTGATAGGATACTAAGTCTTCGTGTCTGACTTCATGCTCCTCGCGAGCCTGATTGACGATGAGCTTTGAATCACTTACGCTTCGAGATTTTTAACGCCAATCTCATCGACGATTTGCATTCCTATCAAGAGAGCGTTGTATTCCACTACATTGTTGGAACAAGGCTCAGTCAATGAGAATGCATGAGAGATTACGTAGTTCTGTGGGGGGACAAGTACTACCCCCACTCCTGCTACGATATTTTCTCGAGGACCCGTTCTTGATGCGTCGTCGAAGAAGAGTTGCCATACTTGTCCTTCGAAAGACGTTTGGGTCATGCAGACTTCAGTGATCTCATCTGAGAGATCTTCATAAAGTTTGGTTGTTCTTGGATCTGGATGCTCAGCCAAGAAGTCTGCCTATGTCTGTCTCTTCACAGCTCCTTATGGCAGAAATTGCTTCTCATATTGGGATAGCAATATGGCCCATTTTGCTAATCGATCATTCAGTGATGATGGCTTCGTCATAAGCAATCTTAAAGGATTGACTTTTGATATGATGTGTATGGTTTGGCCCACCAAGTAGTGTCACATTTTCTGGACGGCGAATGCCAATGCTAAACATTCTTTTTCGATCAGTTGTATTGATGTTCAGCTCTGATCATTGTTCTACTCATGTAATAGATTGCTTGCTCATGTTCCTCATCATTATTCTGGGCTAGCAAAGCTCCTAGAGAATGATCCATAACTCGAACGTATATCAGGAAAGGTTTTCCCGACACCGGAGCTGTAAGGACAGTTGATGCGTGAGGTACCGCTTGATTTCCTCGAACGCTTGTTAGCAAGTATCGTTCCAGATGAATGAAACACCCTTCATCAATTTGGTGAAGGGTTGGCATCGTCCAGAGAGATTTGAGATAAACCTTCGGATATATGCCAGTCGCCCTTGTAATCCTCTATGCTTTCTAAAATTCGTTGGAGGTTGCATCTCCTGGACGACGCGGACTTTCTCTGGGTCGAGGTGGATTCCTTTGGATGTTACGACAAACCCAAAGAATTTACCGCTAGCTATCCCCAGGAAGGATTTGGTAGGATTCATCTTCAATTGATGCACCCGCATGATATCGAATATTGTCTTCAGATCTGCTATGTCATCGCCTTTGGTACGGCTTTTCACTGCAATATCATTTACGTAGCATTCCACTGTTTTGCGTATATGCTCGTGGAAAATTACATTCATAGCTCTTTGGTATGTCGGCTCCGCATTCTTCAATCTGAAGAGCATCACAATATAGCAATACACCCCTAGTGGTGTCCTGAAGGATGTATGCTTTTCGTCATTAGGGTGCATCTTAATTTGATTGTATCCAGAGAATCCGTCGATGAAAGACATCCGTTCAAACCCACACTTGTTGTCGATCATGACATCCGTGATTGGAAGGGAAACTCATCTGTAGGACACGCCTCATTTAGATCACGAAAATCAATGTAAACTTGGATCTTCCCATTCTTTTTGGTGACGGGGATGATATTAGCCACCCAATCAGGGTGTTGTTCTTCCCTGATGAAACTGGAGTCCATAAGCTTCTTGACTTTCTACTGGATCGCTTCCATTATCTCTGGGCGGAACCGTAGTTGCTGTTGCTTGACGGGCCTCACGTCTGGATTGATGTTAAGGCGATGCATAACCACTTGAGGGTCGAGCCCAGACATATCCTCGTAGTTCAAAGCGAAAACATCTATGTACTCTCGCACAAGAGATATTAGATCTTCCATCTCAGGAGGTGATAAGCTTTCACTTATAAAGATGGGCTAGGGTTAGCCTCATCTCCCAGATTAACCTGGGTTACCTTATCATCTGTGGGTGGTTCGTGTTGTTCAAAGTGAATATCCCAGAGAGTATTTAAGTGTTTGATCCATGGATCTGTATTTGACTGGATCATTTCTTCATTTTCATCTTCCGAGTGGCTTGTTGAAACCATGTTTACCGAAAGTTCTTTGAAGATGTTGCCAACACTGACATCTGACTCTCACGATGACGTGCCTGATGAGTGATTGTGATGTAATGACCCTTCAGACTCAGAGGCTGACAGGTTCAGAGTTGACACATAGCCCAACCCTCCTGCGAGTTCGATGATAATAATTAGGGGCTTTCCCTTTTGGAACGAAGGATCGAAGCAGTGTTCTCCTTCATTTGTGGAAGTTCAATCCAAGATCACTTGTTAGGTCATATCTCATGTTCTCCATCATTCTGAGTACATTTGACTCGTAATGAGAGAACTGAAAAAGTTCAATCTCGCTTTCTGAGTCTTCGCAAGTTGTTGGTTTGGACTCGACTCTTCCGAAAAGGATCGATTTTTGACCTTTGCGTCTTGCTGAGACCTCGAAATAAGATCCTTGCGCATCACTGATGCTTTGATATACCGTGAGAGATGATCTCACCGTACATGCAATGATGTCAAGGCATCTATTGCCGACCAGGAGACATCATCCACATTGGTACTAGTATTTGATGGAACGGGATCAGAAACAAACACAGAAAAGTAAACCAAATCTAACTCTTCATTAATATACCACTCGCCCACATCATTGACTGTGTTATTGACATCGAGCTTATTAATACTTGTTACAAGTGGATCTCTCAAAGACATTCTTCTTCTGTCTCTGGCTCGACATCAGCTTCATTACCAGAGTCTAGTTCGTCTGGCTGGGGGTTCTCGTCTGTCTCCAGAGAATCCTGGTACAGGAGAAAGTCTGTGAAGTAGTTCTCTACCCCCTTGAACGGATGCCTTTCGGCGATCAACGTTCAGACTTTTCCATCTCCGTCAACATACTTCATGACTTGATGGAGAGTAGAGGGGACTACGGAGTTGCGATGAATCCATTGTCGTTCCATCAGCAAATTATATTAAGTGTCGGCGTCGATAACATACATGTCACCTCGGATCTTAGGTCTCCGATCTGACATTTGAGTTTAACCTTTCCCATTGGGCGTGTACGATTGGTGTTGTGGCCGTAAATGGTATTTTGAGTGACAAATCGGTGAATGAGAATTCCTAAGTGCTGCATGACCCGGCGAGGCATGATACTCAACGCAGATCCTGGATCCACCTGAATGCGGGTCACTTCAGATGATCTAATATACCATGTGAAGTACAGGGGCTTATCATGTTTTCCTTTAACCTACATGTCATCTGGAGTGAAGGTTATGCAGGGGGCATGTTGAGAGGCGTGGAGGCAGTTTTCTTCATCTCCTCCTCTGGTTCAGCCAGAATCCGGGCCATGAAGGCCTCAACATTGGCTAAAGCTTCTCTCAGAGCTTCCCTTGTTGACTTGTACAAGTCTCAGGAGCTTATAAAGGGTAATCCTGGCTGAGATGTTGGCCAGTTGAGCCAAGACATCAAAATGGTAAGGTCTCGAAGATCCTTTCGCTTTGTCCTTTGGGAGAACCTTGGCGTACTGAAGCTCCTTTTGCTTCTCCATGGGTTGCTTCGTAGATTGCTTGGTTAGCTCTGTGGTGGGTTTAGGCAGATTTGCCACCATTTCATCGTATTTCTTCAAGTACGATTGGTCCGATCGAGTCCCAGCCATGAGCGGTGCATTTGGTTCTGCAGCAAGGACGATTGTCTCCTTTGAATCAGTTAGCGAGGGGACATCAGTTTCTGTTTCCCAGGAGAAAGCACACACCACATTGCAAGGTGAAGTTTTTGCTTTCCCCCTGGACTTCCTGTGGGTAACAGTAGTCCACTGCTGGCCTTCCACGAGGTCAGGATGAACCCGCATGATCTCTCCTTGAGGAGTAGGAGCAGGTCGAGGCCTTTCTCCTGTTGGTGGCGAGGATCTGTATTGACCATTCTTAGTTCCCCTTTCGGGATGAGAACTACTCCGGCTGGCGTTGGAGGCTGTACCCCGAACTGAAGAAATGATGTCATATTAGCTGTCACTTTCTTCTACTCTGGGCAGAATTTGAGCACCTCCGCATCAATTAAAGCTTGGAGGATATCTCTATAGATGTAACAGTTTTTAGTAGGGTGCCCCAGCATCCTGTGGTACAAGCAGTAATTGGGGTTGTTGGTCTTACCCACCTCCTTAGGACGTCTGGCTACAGAAAGCTTTAGCCTGTTGCTCTTGTTGAGTAGCTTGAACAACGAATTGACATCTCGTCCTTGAAGGAGTACTACTTGTTGGCGCGCGGCTGGCTTGAAGAGTTACCCCCTCTAGCCTATTGGGGCTTAGAGGGAGACTTCGTCTCTGTCGCCAGTGTGTTATTCCTTGTAGATTGGAAAGACGCTTCTGGCGTGTGCCTTGTCGACTTCTCGGGTCTGGGCTTATTTTCTTCTGCCTCAATCTTGGCGACAATCTCTACTGCATGTTCGCCTTGCTGGACTAACCGCTTCTAGGTACGGCTTTCAGCTACTCCTATCCGAGTTAGGAGTGAGGTTTGCAAATTGTGACGGCATGTTTCCATCAGGGTGGCCTGGGTCATACCGTTAGGACATCGGAGTGCTATATTCTAAAATCTCTCTATAAATGCTAACTGACTCTCCTTTTCGTTACCTCGTCACATAAGAGTTGACATGGTAATCTCTGAATCATCTTCAAAGAAGCGGGTGAGGAAAAGCTTCTCCAGATCACCCCAGTTCTTGATAGAGCCTTCTTAGAGTTTCATAAACCATTCAAAAGCAATCTCTTTAAGGGTGCCGATGAATAAACGTGCCAGAATGGCATTTTTTAATACTACATGCCTGGTCTGGGACTTGAAGTAGTATATGTGCTGGTTCAGTGACTCTTTACCGTCGAAGGCCTGTAGGGTCGGAGCTTTGAATTTAGGAGGGTACGTGATAAGATCCCATTCAGCTGGGTACGGCCGGACCAGCTGGGTACGGCCGGACCACTCTTGCTTCTTGGAGGCCTTTCCGGTTGGCGAGGGCCTCAAGGCGTTGCTCCAGTTTGCTCATCCTTTTAGAATGAGTGCTCCCATTCTTTGAATTGCCTCCCTCTTCAGATGGAAGCTTGGAAGACTCAGAATTTGAATGCTCCTCTGTCTCGGCATGCAGAGGACGAGCTTTCCTCTTCCTTTCGTTAGACTTCTTGAAAGGAGTCTCGGCTTTCGGCTTCTTTTTGTCCTCAAGCAATTGCAAAAGCATCTGCTTGAAGCTGTCGATAGATTCTTATTGAGCACAAACCATATCGAGTTGCTCCCTCTGGGCCTGAGCTTGCTGTTCAAAGCGCCTGGCCATTTTTTCAGGAGTGCTTGCCATATATGTGAAGGCTTCTTTCTCTACAGAAGAGTTCGAGGCCTGCGATTCTGGGATGACAGAGTGTGTCTCACTTCAATGCCCCAGGCTAGGGCATTGTACTCCACTGGGGCATTACGCTAGTTCGAGTGCGGGTATGCCGGTACACTCCTTCTGTCTCGGTGTCAGACTCGTCGGAGCTGACTATTGGCTGCATCCCCTTAGTTCTGCTTGACGTAGTGCTTGGACCCACCATGTTCGCAGTAACTTCAGGGTACTCTGCATCAGAGAAGGTTCTCTTTGTGCGGGAGCGACGCTTTTTGGCCGAGTGGGAGACTGATGTAGATGATAACCGGTTGAACACCGACTGTTTGCTTACATGCGAGCTGCAGTGGCATTCAGAGAGCACCGCTGTGATGAGTCGTACACAGCAGCATAGTGGAGTGATTTGATGAACGCTCCTCTTCTTTGTCAAGTAGTCCCTTAGATCTGTCGGAGGGGGATCGAAGCGACCAGCCTCGAGTCTCTGAGGACGAAGACTTTGAAGCTCCCTTCTGACCCTAGCCGTCGGAGAGTGAATGTTAACGTTGCATCGCAACTCCGAGACGCAAGTCTCATGGGCGTATGGTTCGGAGACCGCGGAGTTCACGTTTTGTAGAACAGACGCGGCTCTCGCGTTTTGGCTTTGAGACGTGGGTCTCGTGCCTCTGCTGATAAGAGACGCGGACCTCGCGTTGCTGATTGTCGCGTTTGCATGGTGAGACTTGAGAGACGCAGACTTCACGAGTCCTGCGTTTTGTAGTAGAGACGCCGGTCTCGTGTCTCTGAGAAGAGACGTGGACCTCGCGTTGTTGAACATCGCGTCTGTGAGGTAGGGTCTCAGAAACGCTAGCTTCTTCAACTCTGCGTTTTGGTATCCAGACGCAGACTTCGCGTGTCTGACGCAGTTCAAAAGGGACGGGGCCTGAGCCTCGCGTCCTGTATCTGTTGAACAGATGATTTTTACAGCTTCTTCCATCTGTTGTCGACGTGCGCGGCGCCTTTGTCAATGTTCAGCATTCTGGTTACGCCTCACGGATTGTCGGGTACCCCGATAACCTGGAGCTGAGAAATATTGAGAGGGGCATGGCAAGATTGTCCTTCAACAATGTTGGCCTCGCAGGTCTCATGGGAGACGTTGACGCGGGCCACACGCGCGAGCGGTCAGAAATGATGCTGTTTGTGCAGGCTATCTTTGGGGAAGTCTCCGAAGAGATTTGGGAGTGGATATCTGAGGAGACTCTGCGATATTGCCGGCGGCCACCCTGGGGCTCTTAGAGCTAGAAGAGAGGAACTCTTTGTACTTTACCTGGTAGAATTTCATAACGAGTGACTCGACCGTTTTTCTCATGAAACTGACATCACCTTGCGTCATAACTTGTTCATCAGTAGAGAAAATAGTCCCCAACGGAGTCGCCATCTCTTGTATGGGGAGGAAAGTTAAAAGTATATTGCAAATTTTCTTGAAAATGAAAAGTTACAAAAGCTCAAATTCCAACTAAAGAGAGAGAAGACACTCAAGCTTAGATCTTCTATTTGTTTAAGGCTGGGTTCTTTGCGTTGTGGTGGAAAGTGAATCTTATTTTCTGTTGACCAGGTGAACTTCAAGCTTCTTCAAAACTCTTCTCCTTGATCACAGATGGAGTAGCACAACTCCTATCCAATGAAATCTCAAAGAGATTTAGGCAAAAACTTGAATTCAACAAGTTTATGTAGGAGAGTTCAACTCGTTGTAAAGCGAATCTTCCTCAGCTGAAAATTACGGGCCTCTCTTCAATAGCAAACTGAGCTATTTATTGGGGTTCTAGGAGTAAAAATGTCCCCTAAAAATCCTCCATAATGGGGTTAACTCCTCTTATTACGTGGGCAGTATTTGACCCAGTAATGGGAGTAGTTATAACTGAGGACGCAGGGCTTCTCTGCAGTTGAAACACGGGTTTGAGCTCTGCGTTTAGCCGTTGAGGTGATGCTGGATGCGAGTCTCGAGCTCCGCGTTTGGGCGCCGCTGTGGTGTTGAAACACGAGCATCAAACTCTGTGTTAATGTGATGTTGGATGTGTGCCTCGAGCTTTGCGTCTGAGATGCAGGCTTCAAACTCTGTGTCTAAGCACTGAAGTGGTGCTGAGACGTGGGCTTCGAGCGCTGCGTCTTAGCATTGAGTGGTGTTGAGATGGGGGCTTTCAAGCCCTGCGTCTTACCATTGCAGTGATGCTGGGGCGTAGGCTTCGAGCCCTGCGTCTTGCCGTTGCATGAATGACTTTGATTAGCCTCGCATCTGAAGTATAGACTCTGTTATCTGATGACTTGTTTTCAGTGATTTTTTAACAGTCTACAATACTCAAGAGGAGTCTAGCTTTTTGGATCAAGATTTGGACCAAGTCAAGATGGCGAGAAGATTTTCAAGAGAAGTTTTTCAAGAGTTGAGTCATGTTTGTAAATTTAAGATTTTTTGTTTTTAGATAAAATGTAAATGATAGATTAGTTGTGTATTGCTCAAGCTCATATACGCACAATATTTATATAGTGTTTTCATAAGAAATAGTTTTAGAAAAGATTTTGGCTTTAGTTTTAACCATTTTGGTTTTAAGCTTCAAGAACATATCTTTTGAGTTTCATGAATATTTCATCAAAAACAAGTTTACATATTTTATATGTGTTTTGGATTTCATTCATATACATTGATGGTTCAAATGTTTAAAAAAACTTATTTAATATTTCTATATCATGTGTTTAAGTTTTGTATTTGTCAAAATTTTGTTTTGAGCTTATTGTTAAAAACAAAGATATTTCATCTTATATGTGTATTGGATCATATCCATACACACTATGCTTCAAAAGTGTTTTAATATCTTATTTTTATATTTGCACAAGTTTTGAAAAAATCAGTTTTTCATTTAAAAGTTTGATTTTGAAAAAATACAGGTTTTTTAAAGCTAAATTTCTATATCGCAAAAATAGTTCAAATTGTTTGTAATATGTGTTGATTTTTGATCACATATATTTGTATTTCAAAATATTGACAAGAACTTATTTTTGTGAATTTTATGGTATTTTATTAGAATTTATAGGATTTCAAAAGACCAAGTTTTAAATCCCAAAAACCCTGATCGAGGCTTCTGGCGGTCAACCGAACCATAGGTCGGTCGACCGAGTGGTCGACCGATGTGCACGAAACGTGCACACTGCCCTAGCTTGAGGACCGGTCTACTGGACGATCGACCGATCCAGAGAGCTTGCTCTCTAGATCTGGCCCCAGTTGATCGAGCGGTCGATTGATCAAGAGAGCAGAGCTCTCTGGTTCTTGCCTCGGTCGATCGGGCGGTCGACCGACAGGTCAAGGCCCGGGCGGTCGACCGGCAACCCAATGGTCTGAAATATGGCCGATGGCTGGTTCGGTCGACTGACAGGTCATCTGATCTGGATTTTTGCACCAACGGCTAGTTTTTGTAACTCTATAAAAGGGGTAGTTTTGGCTAGTTTTCTAAAAGATTTTGGAGAAGTTTTAGAGCCAGTTTTTCCCATCTCTTTTAGAGTTTCTCTCCACATGTTTTTGGGCTAAAACTTACATATCAAAAGGAGAGTTTTAAAGAGTGTTTATCTTGAGCTTTCAAAGAAGTTTTATTAAAATTTTCTTCACTCATTCTATCTTCTTTTCTCATACAAACTTGAGCCATATATAGCTATATCAATCCTCTAGGGATCCTTATTTGTCAGAGTAGTTTTTGTGATCAAGAGAAGTGATCACAAGTGTTCCACCCCCTTGTATTAGGAATTTGTAGAGGTGCGGCCTCGGCAAGCTAGTGTACTTGCGTGTGTTATTCTTGCGCGAACAAGTGAGGGACTTGTGGGTCCAAGAGTTCTTGAGGGAGCTCGTTGTAGGTGCTATGACACCGAATGATCTTGTGG
This sequence comes from Agave tequilana, assembly GCA_038442645.1. Lineage (NCBI taxonomy): Eukaryota > Viridiplantae > Streptophyta > Magnoliopsida > Asparagales > Asparagaceae > Agave > Agave tequilana. The sequence continues at coordinate 48,759 of JAVJIF010013652.1, forward strand.
GATCGATTTTAGTGAAAATCCTTCATAGTGTTAAAGGCGGGGAGTAGAGCAAGTGTGCTCGAACCTTAACACAATTCTTCCGTGTTTGCGATTGCTTATCTCTCTCTCTCACGCACTTGTATTTATATCTTGCATGCTATTATTGTTTGCATCTTCTACACACTTGATATTCCCTTGTGCTAAATTGATATATATGCTTGGGTTGTTTGTTTGCTCACACTTGTATTCAACCAAGAGAGCCATAGTGGCACCTCAACTCTTAATCTAGAGGAATCTTGAGGAGATAGTTCAGAGCCCTTCACCGAAAATTTGGCTACACTCTTGTGTTATACTTTGTGTATTTGCTTAATAGTGTTTAGACTGCATAATTAGTTTTAATTTCGTATTATTGTGCATTAGATTAGCTTGTCACCTATTTACTCCCCCTCTAGGTGACTTACATTTTTATAGTGCCTCAAGGCCCTAATGGGTGTTGACTCAGTGGCCTCGTTGGATACTACCTCTGGTTTGGCAGGTTTTGGCGAGGGGGAGCCTGTCCTCGGGAAGGAACCGCTCGGGAACTACAAATGCCTCGTATCTACTCGGGCTCTGCGGGGGCCAGTCCGTTGGGTACGAGGTGCCTTGAGGAACCGGGATGAGGCCTGAGGGTTCCGACCCCGAGGACGGCGATGAGGGGGTGAAGCTGGATCTCGACAATAAGCCTGGAGCATTGCTAGATTTTCTGAATGCTCATTAGAGAGAGTTGCGAAGAGCCTGTTTCGGATGTTGATTGGGCTTCCCCGTCGCATAGAGCTCGTTGTGCTCGATTTCCTCACCTTCCGGCTAGACCGCGAGCTGATTTCTCACAATGTGGTGGTGAGCGACCTCGAAGAGAGGGTATGCGAGGTCTTTTTGAAAATTGGCCGATATGCTGGAGGAGATGAAGAAGTTGAGGAATGAGAAACTGAATTTGAAAGTGAGGCTCCTGGGGCGGCTTGAGGACCTGAAGAAGGCGCTTGACGACATCTCGAAGTTACAGGAGAAGGTCACCTCCAATCAGTTGGAGATTGCCGAACTTCGAGAGGTGATCGATTGGGAACGCGTCAAGAAGTTGGAGCTAAGACACCAAGTCCGGTTGCTGGAGAGAGATTTAGAGTGCCGAGAGGCTGATGTTAAAAAGCTGAGGGCTAATTCAGAGCGTCAGATTGGTCTACAATGAACTCTGGACGGCCCACGACAATCTGCTTATGGAGGCGCTGGCGTTACGCTCTCAAGTCACGATCTTAAGCTCTGGCGGATGAGCAGAGGGCGCGAGTGGTTGGGCTGGAGGTGCTAGCCGTCAATCTGAGGGTCCAACTGATCGAGCCAAAGGCGGGAATCATTGGTTCGAGGGGCCGAGCGATCGGATTGGGATCACCGGTAGCTGGCCCGAGAGGTCTCGGGGATGGTCTGAGAGTCATAGTAGCGGACGTAGGCGGAGTTAGCCGAGTTTTTTTGTACTTTTTTTGTAACTGTTGCAATAAGAAAATCATCTCTTTTCTGCATCAATAATGATGATTATTTTCTTTTTTTGACTCTGTCATCTCTTATTCTTGATGTGCTTATACGGATGCTATGACGTGTGCCTTGCCCGGTTATAATTTGTTTGGCAGCTTGTGGAGGTATGGTGTCTGTCGACGAGGTTGCGAGATGTTTTAGGTAGCCGTTCAGGTGGAGCTCTTTTGGTTAATTGGAGGCTCCTCAATAGTTGGAAGAACAAGATATATATTGCCTTGAGGCTGCCGTCGGGGCGGATCCTGTCATAGTCTTTTGGCTCGTTCGGGTAGCCGTCAGGGCAAGGCCTGATATAGGCTGAGCTCCGAGCAATCTTTGTAGGCGAGCCAGGGTAGGACCCGCTATAAGCTGCTGACTGGCTTATCGCACTCGGAAAAGGCATTGGGATTTTACAAGACGTCTAGATGAAGAATTGAGATAATAGTCCTTTCTTTGAATATTACATGCTTTTACATGACATCTTTCAAATAAAAAGATTACATTGCTTCTTGGAGGCTTCCCGCCCGAATGGTACTGATGAGTAAGCGCTTTAGTTGATAGCCTCATATGGGTGTCTCGGACCTTCAGGTCGAGGACAATCTCATCGAGGTACCAACGTTGAACTAGATTCTCGACGTATCTTTTGAGGGCCCAGCAATGCAAAGTGGCGTGCCCCCGAATGCCATTGAAAGAACAATGTCCTCCTGTTTCTAAGGGATTCGGGTCGCGCTTACTTGACTTGGAAAGTCTTACTCAAGGTTGATGCTTGATGACGTGAAGGATCTGATAGGTCGGTAACTTCAAGAGAGTGAAGGCTGAGTCGTCCTTGGTCTCTGTTCTTGTTGGGGGATGTTTCCCGTCCTCTTGGGTGTTGGGGCGTGATGCCCCATCGTCTGTTTTCGTGGGGGACTGGCATTGTGGCTCTCTGGATCCCTATGGGGGGAGGTTGTTTGGGAGCGCCTTTGGTCTAACTTAAAATGTAAGTCGGTCGGAGCTGGGAGATGTTGATAAGCTTGGGAGGACGCATCCACTCGGGCTTCCCTTGCGCTCAACTCAATGACTCATTCTTGAGCTTTTCGAAGGGCCTTTATTTGCGTGAGGAGCTGGCGGTTGATTTGTTTATCGCTTCCCGCTTGCGTTCCAGCGGTATCACGATGGATGGCGGCCAGCTCTTGTTTGTGGTTCATCAGGGTTCGCTATTCGCTCAGTTGTCGTTGTAGGTCGGCTACTCACTGGATGGGCTGACCTCGGGAGAGTGTTGACAGCTCAAGTTTGCCGGAGGTGTTGACATCGTGGTGATTGGTGCTCTTGGGCGCCATGGTTGTTTGAAACCTTTCTGAGGACGTGAAAGGGTATTGGATGTGGAGAACTTAAGAGTGTGGACTCAAATATCTCAATGAAAGCACCAAATGCGGTGGCTCTACGCATCAATTTGCAAGGAATTAAATAATAAATTATAGAGATCAACCCAGAGAACATTCATAGATTTATGTAGAAACCAGAAAGGAAAAACCACGGTGAGAGAGAGTTCCACTATAATTTGAGGCACTGTTTTAAATATCGGCCGATATATTGGTATATCGGCCGAGATTCTGGTATTTTATCCAAAACGATACGATAAGTATAAAATTTTACTGAATATCGTTTTAGACTGATATGAGTCGATATATCACCACGTGGCCGATATATCGGCCGGTATCCGAGATGAAAATATCTGATATATCACCACGTGACGCATTTGAGGAGCTTCTACAAAAAGTAATTATCCCTTATGAGTTTATGACTCTAAACGTATTTTAAGTAGTTTTATATGATTTATGTAGGCAATCACATGTATATTCTTCATCTGATATGATGTTCGATTTGACGTCCGGTATTTAGTACCATAACGCGATGTATCATCCGGTATCTGGTATCCGGTATATAATTTTGCCGACCGATGTATCACCGATATCCGATATTTAAAACACTGATTTGAGGAAGTTTACAATGATGGTCGCCTGATCTCTAGTACTAGGATTTCTGAGATTTATTGATCGTCACCCTTCTCGCAGGAGGGAGTTTTCTATTTATACAGGTGATTGCTTTGGATAAGGTTACATGATTCTTATCTAGCTGAACATTTTATCTTAATTTAACTGCTTATTATGGAGGCGATTTGGAGTCGAACATCCTGATTTGAATTGGTAGAACTCACGTTCGTTTTTATCCAGAGATCATGATCAGTCTGCTTCAGAGCTGTAACCGTTAGGTTTAAATGTGAATTTGGCCTGGAGATAGTAGTACTTGCAACCGAATATATCTCTAATTTTTCAACTATTTGAACTGTATGGAGTTTGAAACGGACCTCTCCTTCAAAGGTTCTGGAGAGGGCTATGTGTCGCATCCACCTAGGGATTAGATGGACACGTGTCATAATCTCACGAGGTCGGAAACTAACCACACAAACCCCATCATATTTGGAACTGCACTACTAGTTCTTACTACTTGTGTTATAATATAATGTATTCCTTGTAAATATAATTTGATTATATTATCATGCATACAACATCAAGAGGAAATCAGTCCATATGGAGGCACATGTTATTTATGCAAAAGTTGCCTCTTATTATTGTCAATAACATGTCTGGAAACAAAAGATGTAGAGTAATATCTAAAACATTTGTGATGAAATAAGAGATAAAAGGAAAAGTTCTTTCCACCACCTGAATTTTTCTTGATTTATTTTCAATCCACTTACCTTTTGTTTGAGCTTGTACTCCCAGATTCCTAACCTCTCATTTCTACCCCTTAATCCAATTTACAGTCATACACACTACTTGCTTTTCTGAAAATTTTCATATAGTATATCCTGGCATAAGAGTACCCGAAAATTACCAGCTACAGTCTCTTGCTTTTTCCGATCTATTAATGCCACTTTGCCCAACTAAAGATTATTTTCTCTGACTCAAAAAGTTAACTATATCTGGGCATAATGGTACTTGAGGAATCAAGTAGGGAAAATCTTTCTACTTCTGGACATGCTTTTAAGTTATATGCAGTAACATTTCTTCTGGTACCCAGTGCTTCTTGGGCTTCTCGCTAACGTCTCTACTTCTATGTAGTAACATGCTACTTTTACTACCCAATTCTAGGGGTAATCCTTTATTCAATGCAGTACGAAATATTTCTATTCCCAATTAGGCTACTTGTCTAGAGCTAATCTTTCTATTTCATTTTTACTAACATGCTACTTTTACTACCCAATTCTAGTGCTAATCCTTTATTCTATGCAGTAAGAAATATTTCTATTCCCTATTAGGCTACTTGTCTAGAGCTAATCTTTCTATTTCATTTTTTTACTTCCGTTTAGTAACATAGTATTTCAATTTTCTTTAAAAACAAACATAATTCTCTTTAGAGAAAGCTAGTCTACAGCTACATTTTTTACAATTTACAACTTTACTTCTCCAAAAGGATCAAAGGCACATTTCTCTCATGACTCTATCTCTAAATGCTTGATTGTTCAAATTCCCAACTTAAGCTCTGAGAATCTATTGTATATTTGGGCCAAGAAATAGAAAGTTTGTCTTAGAAGTAAGAGGATACATCAAGAAACTGAGAGGAAGCACGGAACTAATTATCAATACCCAAATTCCAAAGAACAGCAACACTTGAAGAAACAACAACATTTGCACTTAAATATGAAGATAGAAGCATTAATCCTGTGAAATAAATAGACCTTCCTATTAATAGCATTCCAGTTTCATGTTACCTATCCCCTCTCAACATTTTATATTTAGTGCCCTCAACATATCCTGATTTTACAGAACTTAACTCATTTACACTTCTGCTTTTATTTGTGGGGCCGGGTGGGTGGGTGGGAGCACCAACCTCAATCCATCTGTCCAATTCGAATCTAATGGCTCAACCATTTTTCGAATGAAAGGAGGCATGATGAGACACAACAATGTTTGCAGGCAGAGTCTTGATTAGAAAGATGAGCATCATTGCCAGAATCTTCCCAAAATAAAAGCCACAAACCACATTGAAGAAGTTGGTGGATAGATCTCTGCCAACACAAATTACAACAGGGGAATTGAAGTGTGATCAAAGGGATGAGCTGATCACTACCAGATTTTTTTTTTTTTGGTACAGAATCCGTGGGGAGAGGGATATGGTGTTTCTGGTACTATTTAAAAGGCAGGGGTGAAAAAGAAATCAATAACACTTTTGAGGTAGATAGAAAGATAGGTCAGTTATGGCCACCATCAAAGGACTCTACTAAACTTTTTCAGAAACTATTTGTAAAATCTCATGGGGCACGCATTTTTCCATAGATAACTATGAGCATATTTGATAGGTTTGCACTCGTTCTCTGAACAGAAAAATTCATAATTAGTTAAAAAAATGATATTCATGTGCTCTTTGTGTATATGTTCCAGAATTCAGAATTAGGTGCATAATTGTTCCCCATCCAGGAACACACTTCTCCTTGTATTTCAATTCTCTTCTTTACCCTTATACCAAGCCCATCTTGGTTAAAAGTATGAGAAAGTAGCTAATTATATTAAACCCAAATCATCTAAAAGCTTACATGAAAGAAGTTGTTATTATGTTCTTATCTTTTTGATTTTCTGGGGTGAACTTATTAGGCATATTTAGGATGAGCCTCGACTGTGCGTGCTGTTTTTTTATGATAGGTACTTGGATAGGACTATAGGAGGGCTAAGGTTGGAATGTGAAGATAAGCTTTAGAATACAGGATTTTGGATGAACATGAAAGATAACAAAGTGCAACTGTGCAAGCTAGAGAAAAAAAATGAGAAAAGTCATTGTAATTATGCATGTTGTTTCACTTGGAATCTCTGTTTCTCCATATCACTGTGAAACAGTGAAACCTCTCATTTTCTGCACGTGGTATTCTTGATGTGGGAGCAAGAGATAGATGAGAGTGCAAGATTGTGAGAGTGATAGTGGAGAGATCATAGAGTGAGTCTTGTAATCTTTGTTGCTCTGCATCATTGTAAAATCTCTTATGTTGTGCCTTGTACAGTAGGTCGAGAATGGCCGACCCACATATACACCCTTGTTCTTCTTGTATGTTCATTAGCGTCGCGGTTTTGTTTTCGGTGCGCACACGCCCGCATGCGTGTTTTTTATCTTTCTTTCTTTGCACGGGGGGTGGAGGGGTCATTGTCATCCCCATCCATGGTTTAAAGTCGCTGTCTCGACCCGCCGAGTCAGCGGACACTGAGATGCATCGGCCGCGGCGTTTCAGATCAGTCTCGAGCGATACGCTCAAACTACTACATAGAAAGTTCAAAAAATTCTGAAAAAAATCACGATAAATCTTTTAAAAAAAATGTAGACATCAATATTTATGTATCACATGTCCAAATTTATTGCCTATCACACTCAATATAAAGGGATGTACAAATACATGAGTCGTCAGTAGAAACTTAACAAAATATATGCATTATATAACTAACAAACACTTTTTCTCTAAAATACAGGCAAATATATGATGCTTTGTGCCCAGTTATTGATGAACTATATGTATAATAAGCTATGAATGCTTAAACCTAAAATAGGTAACCACTTCGTACATATTGTATTGGGATTATTAAGCAACAACACATTAATTCAAATTATTATTGTGCATAAGATAATGCAATTTGCAAGGGGACCACCTAAACTATGTAACTCAGGACCGACAAAGAGCAAAAGGAAAAAAATGTATGAGAGAGAGATTAAGAGAGAGAGTAAGAGAGACTGAGAGAGATAGGGGGTCAGAGAGAGAGAGAGAAAGAGAGAGTGGCAAAGATTAGAAAAGAGACAGAGATAGGGGTAAGAGAGAGGGAGAGAGATCAGGATTGAGAGAGATAGAGGGAGGAAGGCTCTCTGCCTTCCTCCCTCCCTCCGATCTCTCTCTGTCTCCCTCCCTATCTCCCTCTGCTCTCCGTTCGGAGAGAGTGAAGGGAGGGAGATAGGGAGAAAGAGAGAGAGCAGAGGGAGGGAGAGAGGGAGACAAAGAGAGATCAGAGGGAGGGGGAGAAAGAGAGGCGGGAGGAGGCGCCGGAAGGGTGGGCGACAGCTGGCGGTGGGCAGGCGGGCGACCGACGATGTCGGCTGGGCAGACGAACAAGGAGTTAAGCCATAGGTCCAGGCTCCGACTGCTTCTCTTTTTTTCTTTTATGTCTGGACTTGTATCCGACTCGGTGATGACTCGGTCGAGTCAAGCTGAGTTGTATCTCAACTCAGCCGATTTGGCCGAGTCATCATCGAGTTGGGCCCGAGTCCAGCAGATTTCGCTCCAAAGTATTACTCACATCTCGGTATCGTTGTGGCGCCCGCCGAGTTGGAGACGAGTCGTCTAAGTCTTCTCCGACTCAGCCGTTACTTCGAACTAGGCCTGTCAATGGGTTGGGTTCGAGGCGGTACAGGTGGTACCAGACCGGACCCGTTTACCCAAGAGGGTACCATACCCGTCCCGTTTACCCGCGGGTTCAGAAGGTGGGTTTTCATACCCGGACCCGCTGTACCCGCGGGTCCAGACCCGTTTACCCGGACCCATAACAAAAAAAAAAGATACATAAACAAATACAGTAACAAAACACATGAAGAGAGGGAAAAAAACTTTTATAAAGAGAAAGAAAGCATGTTTAATATCAATAAAGGATGAAATGCAACTAGGTGCAAGAGATGGAGGGAAAATTTTCGACGAAAGACTCTAATAAAGAAAAAAATTTAAGGTAAGGCCCCAAATTTAATTGGGAAAATACAACAATAGGATCACCCACTAATCAACCAACAATTTTCAACACTTAAAGCACAAAGGGATCATTTACTGATAGAGTCTTGAGCCTAAATCTCTAGGGTTTTAATTCTATTAGTATTATTTATATTTATGTTTTGAAATGGGTAAATGGGTAATCGGGTCTGGTTCAAGTAAAATCAGACCCATCCCATTTAATAATCGGGTGTACGGGTATAACGGTAAACGAGTATGGGTCCAGAGCAGCCCTTTCCATACCCGCTTAATCGGGTCGGTTCTGGGTCGGGTCTGGGTCTGGACCCGACCCATTGACAGGCCTACTTCGAACCATGTACCCAACATTTGCTTGTCTTGTTTTTCTCTGAGCTGCTTAGGGTACAAGATACTTTTCAAGCTTTTCAGATAATTTTGTTGACCAAAATACCCCAAATGCTTCTTCCCGCTTTTGTGTAGCCTGCCGTTGTTGTAGAGAGTTTGTCAGTTAGTGACACACGTGATGCATCAAGATCTCAAGATTAGCTAAAAAGAAATTTGTTTAACTAAATAAATTCATTTGCACTGCATATAAACTACAATATTGGCTTAGTTTTCTTTTTAGACACAGAAACAGGGTGTTAGTATAGGACAGTTCTTTTCGGATCTAGACACAAGGAGATAACTGTGTACATGTTTATATGTAAAGATGTGTATATTTGAAATCTATTTGTTTATTTAGAAACATCCTATAGATAGATTGAGAAGCGTGCAAAAAAGTGTTGGAAATGGTGGATATGTGCCATGTTGGACACACATGGACAACCTAAATCTTTTTTGTGGGGGTAAATAGCAGAAACCCTTATTCACTATGAAGGGTTTGTAGTAAATCCGCTTGTTTCTATTAATTTGCGAAATAATTCCCATGGGGTGGGGATTGGGGTTAGTAAACCTTTTATAGTTTTTTCTTTTTTGTGGATATTTACCTCTAGTGGGAGGAGTCCTGCATATTGGAGATCTTTTGATGTGGCATTCAATATGTTATGGTTTACTTCATGAAGTATTATGTTAGGATATTTTCAAGTGGAGATGAATGTTGATAGAGAACACATATTTAACTTTCAGTTACCCCCTCATACAGATTAATGGATTCCTTAGTTCATCTTATCATGGACCACCGACATTTTTCTTTTATGAGGTAACTATTAGAGTAGAAATAAGATTCTTTGTTATAGTAGAAATATGAATTTTCTTTTCTTTATTTTAGTCTCTTACTCTAAGTTGCACATTGTTTATTTTCCTATTCCCATTAGGAGATGTATTTCTTTTCTCTATAAATAAACAATCACATTTTAATTGAGTATACGGTCTTCTCTTCATTTTCTTCGCCTCAATATGATAACAGAGAAAAAAAAAAATCCTAATCCTAATCCTAACCTCTTCTTCTTAAAAGATCCTAACCCTATCTTTTCCTACCTTCACCTCAAAAAAGAAGTTTGTTGAAAATTCCCCGAAAATCCTCCTGAAAATCGTGCGAAATTGGAAAATTACACTATTCATCATCTTCCTCCTTTCATCTTCTTCTTGCTCTGCTCTCCACTAAACCCAAACCCCCCAAAAATAAAATATCCTCCCTGACCTCGCCTGCTCCTATCCTATTTCTACTCTAATAGTAACTCTTTTGAAGTTCCACTTGTTGCTCGACTAGAGATGCACTTTGAAAAGTTCCTGCAGATTCTAATATTTGTACTTTCTCTGTCTTTTACAGGGTGGCTTTGTCCTTTGTCGCCTATTCAGAAAGCCTGAAGAGACGGTTTCTGGCTTAATTAGTTGTGAAGCGGTGGAAAGTGGTTGCTCTCCTGCTCCTACCATGTCTTCTCCGGGTAGCACAAGTAGAAAACCTGCCTTGGAAGAAGAATTTGCAACACCATTGAACAAAGAATCACCAGACTCAAACCTGCAAGAAGAGATGCAGCCTTTGCCTGACACCATCAACAAACAATCAGGAGACAGCAGGCAGGCTGATGAAGCTTGTTACTTGGTACCTTATCCTGCAAGGCCAGAAGAAAGCCATTGCAACAGCAATATGACTTCAGATACAGGTGATCAGGAGGCTGAAGTAGCTGGGGAAGAGGTGAGTAGATTTGCATATGAAGATTTAAGCGCTTGATATATTTTATTCAATCAATTTGTATCTCAGTTAATTGATTCTACTAATTTAAAATGGAGCTGTTATGTGTGACTTAGTGACGACCATATTTGATTGCTTATATCTGCTACTTTTTAGTACCACTGATTTGCATGACCATTGATCCTAAGCAGAGCATGTTACCGTTTTAATTTCAGGGCGCTTCTTTGTTTGATGATTTAGCACCATTCCTAGGCCCAGAATACGAGCATCTACTTTCTGACGAGTGTCCCAGAATCAAATTTCCAATGCTACCCCGTGCAGATAATGCAATTTGTTATGACGTCGACCCGGGATCACACACCCAGTTTCAATATCCGTTGTTTGAGGAAGACTCTGTCACTGAGTTATTAGATGCTATGGTTAGTCCAGAAGAATGTTCTGCTGGCATGTCAAATTATCAGACAGATTCAGCTACCAAGGTAGTCTCTCCGCATCAAACTTTGATGATCAACCCAGGTTCAGATTGGAACTCACTTATGGACAAGGAAATTGGTAGTGATGTTGATTCTGAAGCTCTAATGGCACAGGTGAGAAGGCTTGCTTGACATCTTGCACAGTTATTTCTTTCTTATTTGATTAGTTATAAGCTTTACATACTGAGTCTTTTTACTGTGGACTTCTATGAGTGTAGGGAGGCATAAGTATGGAATCTTCTGCTAGGTCAAGGCTGCCTTTCTCATCAAGTGATTCTTTACAGGCGGACACGTCTGACAGATACAATGAAATTCGTTCCTCTATTGTTCCTTGTATTAGCCAGGGAAAATCAACCAGCGAGTTAGAACACAGAGAGACTAGAAATTCGCCTGTTGACCATACTAAGTTCGACAAGAATCTAACTGGGCCAGCCATAATTCTGTTCGAACTAAGATCAACATCAGGAGTCGAAATCAAGATAATTTTGATCGTTCATTCTCTTGTCCACCCAACACCGCAAGAGAGCAAGGCATGGCAGAGAGAAGGATACGATTGCAAAATTCGAAGCGTGTGGAGCGATCGTATAAACGAGTCAGTCATATTAATATGATATTAGACAGCGCAAGAACAGCAGAGGTAAGCTATTTTCTATATTTGTTGGAATGAAAATAATGATCTAGTGATATTGTGCCTTTAAGTGACTAAACAACCACTGATGTTTTTCAGGCTAACGAGCGTGCTAAGAACCAGACTGTTGAAGAAACAGAACCTTTTGAGTTTGCTGTTACTTCTGGTGATCATGAGCAAGAATCCTGCTTTGATGATGGTAATCAGCTACAACACATTCAACAAAAAAAACTGTGGCAAATTCCACAAAAAGCAGAAGAAAGCAACAAAAACAAAAACAAAAAAACTGTGGCGATGAGTTAAAGCAGGGGCTAAGAGACTTTAACTCGGATTCATATAGCCACACAATTTTCTTATCAATATGAGTTAAAAAACCCGAAACAACGGGTTAAATGGTGTTAATCCCTCCCAAACTGGGGTTCAAACTTCAAAGTTCTTCATATCAAAATAAAGGGGGTTTAAAAGCCCTTGTCTCAAAGGAAAATGGAAAAGACAATGCAGGGTTTAAAAACCTTTGTCTCAATAAAATTGGAAAAAAGGGTTCAAAAACCCATGTTTCCCTGGGAACATCATTGTCCGGATCAAAACCATCAAATATAAATATATGTATATATGTTGATCATTACTCAAAGTCTTTACTTGCTGTTAATGTAGGTGGCACTGCCCCTCAAGACTTAATGTTTCTCCTTTCTTCTGAAGAACACAAGGAGCCGAGGTTGAGATCAAGAATCAAGCAGACCGACTACGCTGATGGTAAGCTGAAAAGCTCTTCTTTGCCCCATCCGCCGCCTAGAGTTGGTTCCATCTCTATCCGAAGAATTGGTGTTGCCGTATTGGGGATTGCATCGCTGCTCTGTGCTGGAACAATATGGTTCTTGGCCTCTTAGCCGGCTGCATACTCAGGTAGCCATGTATCATTTTCTTTTATTAAAAATGTTTTGTATATTGCTCTGTAGAAAATATAAAAAGAATACAGGAGTTTGGTCTACTTTCCAGTAAAAAAGAAAGATGCAGGGGTCTGGCATGCATAATAAGTAGGTACACTGTCAAAATACAGCATATCTCCCTGTGACATCTAGAATCGAATCACTGACCTGTCTTTACGTAGGATATTGCAACTGACAGCTGAAGATCAACTCGGAAACTGTAGTTGTTAATGGGAATTCTTTGAATGCGATTTACAACTGTTATTAAGATTGAGATGTAAGAGTGTATGTAATATTCAAGTGTGGAGATATTTGGGCGTCATAAAACAATTATATCATCGAATTATGAACTAGATTTTGAGATACTAGCTTAACCTTGTGGGTCAGCGTTTTGAGGAAAGGGGTGTAGAGGGTTGGAAAGCAACTTATGTTATTTGATGGCTATAGGGATGTGAAATTTTCAGGACCAAGCTGAATATATAACAGATTTTAGGGGTTATCATCTTTTCTCAAAAAACTTTTTAATTTTGTTTATTAGGATTGTTGTTACTATCATATTAATTTATTTTTTTGTGTTGGTAGTTGTGGTGGACTTGTAGATTGGATGTTTCAAATTCGGTGCTACAAACTTTTTTTTTTCCTTTCCTTTTTAATACATTGTAAATGGATTATGTTAAAATATAAATACATCAACCCTCATCTTAATTTCAGAGTTTTGGTGCAGCAGTAGAGATTTCAATATGGTATCAGAGTAACGTAAGTGCAAAACCCATCGGACGCGCATTTAAAAAAGGATTTACAAAAAAAATGCCGCTAGCGTAAAATCCCAGGTTTCGGCTCATAAAAAGAGTGCTCGATGTGTGTGGGCGTGTTAAAATATAAATACCTTAACTCACACTTTAACTTCTGAGGTTTAGTGCATTACTAGGGACTTTAATATGTTGGATTTTGAATTAAAATAAAAGAAAAAAGCTTTCATTTCAATTTTGTTTTACCAAGTTAACTTTTACCACGTCTCAAGATTTAAGTCAGTTGAGAAAATCTCTCAACTGTTCAGATTTTCTGATGGAGTTGTTATAACAACTGGGGTTTTAAGGCTATAAATAGAATCCTACCTCAGTTCTCAAATAGGTAGTTCTCATTTTCTCCTCTTCTATGAATTTTCTTTTGAGGCCTACTCTTTGTGAGAAGTGCGTCAGCCAAAATTATATTTTTTTCTTTCTTTATGTTTTGGGTAACCGTTCTGAATCTGAGCTGAGGCCTGCTGTTAGCGTACGAGCCCAGGTGCTGATGATTCCGGGGGAATTTTTACCGCTAGTTGAGGGGGCCAATTTAACGTCCGGACGAGAGGATCAGCAATTTGCCTTCTAGGGCAATGTGTCCCACGATTACATCTCCCAGGCTAGAAATCTTAATTTTTATTTTAATTTTGTTGTATGTTTAGTAATTGATATACGTTTAGTTTGATTTGTGTTAAGTTTTAATTATCGCATGTTTTAATTTAAAAGAAAATAGGGATAACATTTTCTAACAATTACAAGACAAATATTATCTGTTTCCTGAAATATTCTGTCCTAGCTTGTTTTCACAAATCTAACAATCTACGAAATCGGATTTTTGACATCTTATTACTCCATGTACATATGTATATATATTCTGATACCTCTAATAGCATTCTTATTCTGATAGCCTTGTATTAATAATTTTTTTTGCTACTACTTTTGGTATCTATAATTGATAAGCTTGGATTCTGCATCTTGTCTCGATTATATCATACTTGTTGGAGTTAGACCAATTGTTTACTTTGACATATCAAGAAGTTTATCTGATTCAATAGCTGTATGCAATGTTTTGATGCATGTATTCTGATTTGTATATACAATATCGGTTCATGAGAAAAATCATGTAAACATGAAGTAATTAGTGTTTTATTCTCTGGTTGCATCTAGATTAAATTAATTCTTCTTGTAGCTTATGCTTCAGGCGATTGATCGTCTCTTTTGGTTTTCAAAGCTTGTCTCAATTTTGTTATTTAACTTAGTTTAATGTTGTCGTCTTTGGTTAAGTTTGAAGTTAGATTTCCCAAGATACATACCAAAAATTCTGAACAATGAAGATTGAATAAGGTCCAAACGTGACCTAAATTCGGTGAGCTGCCCCGAGAAGAAAGAAACAAGAACTTTAATAGGCTCATCTTTTAATAAGTATTCCACTCACATTTCTTTCTCTGTCCTTTTGATATGTATTCAAAGGAACAAAGTTTTCTTCTTATCTTGATTATCATGTTTATTCTAGCTAGTTTTCTATGATGTCTCTATGAGTCTTCTTTGTACTAGATCATAATTCTTGGTAAATTATATATTTTTTATTTTAAAAATTTAACTTGATTAAGACCCTCTTCAAGTAGGAGAAGAAATTAAAATTGTTCGCTAGCATTACTTGTTAATAAAAAAAATAAAGTTTTAATTTTAAATTAATTTTTCATGTTGACTTTTGATTACTTGCTGCAAATCTATTATCTGCTATATTACTATTTTGAAAAATCTATTATCTGTTGCGTATTTGTTACTATTTTGTCACACCAAGATTTGTTAAATTCTACAAAATATTCGTTAATAATCTTATATTAACTTGTATTTCAATTTCTTGAAAAGTGTAACCTTTGGTTCTATTCAATAGTGACAAATAGTAAATTTGTCTTTATCATCTTAACTCAAAATTTACCTTCCTAATTTATTGCATGTAGTTATTTATAACAATCATATTTAAGTTTCTTATTTAATTTCTATTATTGCATGTGTAACAGACATATTCAAATGTTCCTTATTTTCATGATTTTAATAACAATAAAATTAAGAAATTCTTATCAAAGTTGTGATAATTAGAATTAATTCGATGTACTAATCCTGTAGCATTGTACTTACGATTTAAATGTACTTTTACTTTGCATTTTGAAATTAGAATTCCGTCTCATATTGTGAAAATATAGAAATCCTGAGTGTTTGCTTCTATAGTGACAAACTTTAAAATAAAATGGTCAGAGTTATATTATATTTTACATGATCTTGTGCTAATGAGAATCTTTAAGTTTTTCTTCTGGAAAGAAGATATTATTTTGACTATTATCAATTGTTAGAGATTTAAAGAATTTGCATATATGATGATAAAATACTTGTCCTATTTTACTCAGTTATTTTGAGGCTTCTTTATAGAAATTTTATGGAAGGATAAATATCGAATTGGAATATCACCAAGTGATGATTTATGAAATACAAACAAGTAATGACATTTTGTTCTTCAATCGGGTAAGATATATCTAATCTACATTTTATTTCAATATTTGAAATTATGAGTGCATCATTTTATAGTTAGAATATTTTAATATGACTACTACATCTTACATAGTCATACACTTTAAGACTTTCTTTAAAAACTATACATCTTCAGAAAGGATATTATAATTTTCAATGTTAATAGTAATTATATTTTCAAATCATCTAAAATTTCTTTGAAGATTTTAAATGTGACATATTTTCAAAACTAAAGATCTATAATGCATGCATTATATGCATGTATAGTTGTGAATACATAAACAAGTTGCATGTACAACGAGAAAATTAAATTATATATCTTAATCACTAAATTAAGACTGGTGATTTTTCAAAAATGAAAATTCTGATACTATTAAGAATATAAATGACAAGGCAATTTAAGATGTTTTGCTATCCGGCAAGGAACCAATTTGCAGCCATCTTATAAGATACTGACATCAACAATGTCTTAATAAGGTGAGTAGAATGGATAATAAATAATTTTTTCACTTGTACATGTAATTTTATAACGTTTTAGTCAAGTATATGCTATATGCTATCACATACTTAAGCTATATTTTAGATATATTTGAATTACATATTAATACTTAAATTTGACACTAAATGTGCATTAAAATGACTTTTAATAAGCATAAATTTCTTGATTATTCTTTATCAAATTAAATATATGTATATACATATATACTTTAAATATTAGAATGATCAAATGTAATATATTTATGCTTTATTATAAACCATTATGGTATAGTTTGCTCATTTTGAAACTAAGACAATAAAAAAAAAAACTTTATAATTACCTTATGATCCCATATGGGGGGAGACCCTGACAATTACTCAAAGGCTTTATATGTCTTATAAAGGATGTCAAGAGTCATAATAATGTGGTCATGAAGAGTTAAATCTCTAACTGTCACCACTTGAAAATAAAAGTTGTTAAGCTATTTGTCTGAACCTAAAAAACATAAAATCATTCTAACTAAGGGTCTTTCTAAGAATATAGACCTAATTTCATCGAGGGAGATGAGGTTAAGCTCATTGTAGAGTTCACCGACAGTGGGAATCCAACCTACTTGGTTGTGAGCTGGTTCCATAAAAGAGGTTCAATGTGGTAGTAACAAGCTAGACTAGTGATACTCGTGTGGAGCATCAATCCGGATATATTTATATTCTACCTTTTCTCTATGATGATGATACTCTTGTGATGCAGTTAGGTAAGGATGAGTTAAACTCTTAATAAGTCCAACGCATATAATGTGAAAGATATAATATCCAGTTGTAGTACCTACGTGAGAGGAACTGTGTTGGTCGCGGTTGGGGGGCAGGCCTGACCTCTAGAAACTCTCATGAGTTGATTACTGTGAGCATGACCATTAACGCTCTGCCTACTCGTTCAATAGATGAGGACTTACTATGTGTGTCTTCCATTAATATCTGGTTAAAGAGACCTAATTCAAGTTGTAGTCCATTATGTCTCTCAGATGGCGATGAATTGGTAAATTCAAGGCCGCAAGCTATTTACCCCGAATCCACAATATGAGGTTGCCTAACCTTATTTGTGTTTTATGTTTTCTGATTTGTGTTTTTGATTTATTTATATTGTGTTGTTTTATTCTGTCTTCCCTGAAACTCAAGCTGGGGGGACTGTTAGATTTTTGAATTAAAATAAAAGAAAAAGGTTTTCATTTCAAAATTTTGTTTTACTAATTCAACTTTTATCAAGTCTCAAGATTTAAGTTAGTTGAGAAAATCTCTCAACTGCTCAGATTTTCTGATGAAGTGTTACAACAACCAGGATTCTAAGGTTATAAATAAAACCCTAGCTCAATTCTCAAAGAGACAGTTCACATTTTCTCTTTTTCCCTATGAAATTTCTTTTGTGGTATACTCTTTGTGAGAAGGGTTTCAGCTAAAATTAAATTTCTTCTCCTTTCTTTATGTTTTGGGCAACCGTCCTGAATCTGAGCAGAGGCCTGGTGCTAGCGTCCGAGCTTAGATGCTGGTGATTCCTGAGGAGTTTTTACCACTAGTTGATAGGGCCAATTCGACGTCCGGACGAGAGGACCGGTCATTTGTCTTTTAGAGCAGTGTATCACACAACTACATCTCTCAGGCCAGAAATCTTAATCTTTATTTTAATTTTGTTGCATGTTTAGTAATTGATACACGTTTAACTCGATTTGTGCCAAGTTTTAATTATTGCATATTTTAACTTAAAGAAAAATATGGATAAAATTTTCCAACATAATAAACTATAATTTATATGGGCTTTAAAAAGATCTGAGAACCAATTTGATCCAAACACTTAAGCTCTTTGGTCTTGATGTCAAATTTTTGTTTAAGTCTATTTTTGCAATATAAGACTATATTAGTATATAAATATCTTAACCCAGATTTAATCTCAAATCAAAACTTTATGTTGCAAACTGTTGTAACATTTCTTGTGGGTCCCAGCCATAGAAGTCGGAAGTAGGAATATTATTCGAGCAACTCGCTCTCAGGCCCTCCATTTTGGAGGGTCCAAATAATTTCACTACAGTAATATTAAATTAACAACAAATTTATTAAGAGTTATCCTAACGAATTATTGAGTTTTGATAAGTAAACAGACACGTTCTTCTCTCATAAAAAAAAAAAAAACGAGTTTTTACCTTTTCCCACTTTTTTGGGCTCGTCAAATTAGAGTGTCCCGGACTCCCACATTTGAAATCATAGTTACCCCTATGGGACACAATAATGGGATACAAAATGTGATAGTGTTGCATCTGAAAATAAAAATATTAAAGTGATAAAATATTTCACATAAAATAATTGATCAGACATATAAAATTACAGTTACATATCATTTAGAAATTTCTACAGAAATAAATGCATAAAGAAAAAGTTATCCATATAACTTGAAAATCATTAGAAAAGAAAAGTTTTTTTTTGTTTTTGTTTGGAGACTATAGGTTGTGCAAGGGGGATTTGAACCCAGACATCTCGTTTACTACAATGAGGTTTTTACAGTGACACCCGTAGAAAAGGTATTGAATGTAACACTCGTGTAAATACAATTCTTTATTTACGCGCGCACACATATATATTCTTAATACTTGTTCTTATTTAACAATTTTACAAAATCTCTGAGCAAATTTAATACTTTCTCCAATAAATTTCTTATATGTAGATTCGTCTTAAGAATTCTCTCTCTTGCTAATGATAACTAATTCTCTAACAATATCTCTTTTAAGTTTCTAAAAAAATTAAAACCCCCAATGAGTTTTCTTGCGAGTTGAGTATCATAAAAGTGTAAGCAAACCATCCTAACAGTATAAATCTGAATAGGACAAGATATCATCCCATCAGAGATTGATTTCTCTACAAACCTGGCGTATATGAAGATAAACTGTATAGTGCTTGTATTTGACACAGTCATGCTAATATAACCGTGACACGCTGATAAATTCTTAAAAATAAATATGTACTTGTAGTCTGATATAGGCGTGTCGTATGTTTATCAGACGCGACACGATTTCATAGTATAAGAATGTTTGTGCTACATAGACTGTACACGCTTGAAATACGTAGGGTTTCGGTTGCTTAACAGGCCCCAAGGAGCCGGGTTTCCTGATTCATTAGTCGGACTGTTTGTTTGTGTGAATAGCTCCATAGAAACCTCACAAAGGCCCGTCAGCTCAACATTTTTTTCCGTAGAGCTGTTTGTTTGCGCTAGGGGCTGTTTGTTTCATCGTAAAAGACGTAAAAGTCCGTAATTCGTAAATGACTTACAATCCAATTATAACTACAGCGTTTGTTTGGACCGTAATTCGTAAAACACTTACGCAACTCAACTACCATACATTTGCAACTCAATTATCACTCACTTACAGCTCAGTTACAGTTAATTTTGTGGTTATGTAAATTTGTATTATTTTTTATGTTAATATTAAATTTTTATTATTTAGCATTTTAATTATTTATTTGCAATATTAAAACTTTTAAAATCACCAAATAGTTAATTTTGTGATCAATTTTTTTCACTAACGACTTACAAATTACGACAACCAAATACCATAAAATGTAATATATTTTTCCACTTACAGCTTTATATTACCAGCCAAACTGTAAAGCTTACATGCATGTAACTCATTTACAACTATAAAAGACTTTACCAATTACGACTTACGAATTATGGTCAATTACGACAACCAAACAGACCTTCAGTTGAAAAAATTAAGGATTGCATGGGGGTCCAACGTGGCCTCCCTTTTCTCCCTCTTTAGTTTCTCGGGCCTGTTTGGTTAAGGGTTGAAGTGAGGAAGTAAGGAAGTGAGGAATTGATAATAATTCCCTTTGGAACTTGGAATTGGTTAGTAAGTTTTTCGGTGTTTGGATGTTGTTAGGAAGTGTGATTTGGAAAATGTTATGTCTTTTCCGGTGTTTGGATGGTAATGTGAAAGTGGAAGTGAAAAAGTTGACCACATAGTTGACCGCAAAATAATATTAAAATAAAAATTAATTAAGAAAATAAAAAATAGACTGTAATTAGAATGCAAGTGAGATTTACATGATAAAAAAATTAACTGTTTTGTGCTACAACTTATTATAAGTGAGATTTACATGACCACAAAATTAACTTAGCACTTTAGAAGTGAGGAAATGGTTGTGTAAAAGAGAAAAGGAAAAGGAGTTTTCTTATTTTCTTTTTCCGGTATTTGAATAGATAAGAAAATGAGCAATTATACTTCCTTATTTTCTTACTTCCGCCCACTTCCTTGCAACCAAACACCCCATGAGAGGTTGCCAAACCCTGACAGCGTGTCAGGTTCCTGCGCGAAAGCTAATGTCGCTCAGCTTTTCTCTCTCTCTCTCTCTCTCTCTCTCTCTCTCTCGATTGGCCAAATAGGACCAACTTGCCCTTGAAACCACGTCACCTGCGGTTGGAAAGAGACTGTCCAGGCTCAACCTGTCGGTCTCTCTCTCTAACCCCCCGTTCTCTCTCTGTCATAAACGACAAAATATTGATTCCAAAACCCATGTGAAGAATCCCACACCAAAATTCTCGTGGACCACCCCTGCACATGAGGAGCACCGAACAAAGCTAGCTTGAGCAAACTGCAACAACAACAATTTCAATACTAAATTGTTCATTACCATCACTTTTTTGAACAATAATTTTTGTAGTTGTACACAAACCAATCAAATTGTGCGCTCTCCTTTTGCACTCTAGCACTTGATTCCTATTAAAATTCCATACAAGTGCATGTGCATCTGGCTCCATGATTTACCTACATGCATTTGGCTATAATTTTGGTCCCATGCATGATGCAATGTTTATCTATATATTGTTACTAACTATAATGATGACATGCGTAAACATAACCATAACCATAACATAATCAAGGGTGGGTCTTGATCTCATGAGATGCAGCATGCATTAGGGTTCTCATCACTGAACATCTGCGGCGGCGGTGGCGGCCGCTCGATCACGTACACCGGCATCCACGGCAACTGCGGCATCATCCTCTTCGCATAGTCATCATCCAATACTCCTCCTCCTCCTCCGCCCATGTAATTTGTGTAATTATTGTAACCTCCATTCCAGTACATCATTCTCTTCACCAAGTCCTCAGGCCCAGTGTACTGCATGTTGGCCTGCATCCCTAATTCCCCTTCTTTCTTCTCCTCCTTTTTCTCCTCGGCCGCGGCCGAGCCGAGGCCGAGGCCTCGGGTGGTGGTGTTGCTTTCTCTTCTTCTTCTTTCTTCTCTGCAGTGTCTTCTTTCTTCTCCTCTGCAGCTGGTTTCTCTTCTTCCTTCTTCTCTTCAGCGGGCTTCTGATCCTCTGGCTTGCCTTCATCTTTCTTCTCTTCTTCCGGTGGTGGTGGTGGTGGTGGAGGTGGGGGGATGACTTTGGCGAGCTTTCCGGTTCGCCGATAGATGTAATCGACGAGCTTGTCGCCGGTCACTGTCCCGGTCACCGTCACCTTCCCACTGCTCAGCTCTGTCTCGGCTGCTTGCACCCCTGAATCATCAATCAAAATTTAGCTTGCGATTTGTTACTAGCTACAAATTAATGGCAATTGTCCCAAAAAAACAAAAGGTGAAGAGAAATTAATGTACCTCTCATCTTTAGGATCTTTCTCCTCATTTGCTGGGCGCATGCCTCGCAGTGCATGTTGACATGTAATTCCACTGTTGACACCCCACTGACCTGTTTTCATGGAAGTTTGAGTCAGTCACTTTGGCAAAAGGAAATTACTGTACATGCATATGCAGCCATGAAGAGAATAGACATTTGTCACATATATATATGATTAATCCTACTAATTTCTTTCAATTTATGTAAACATCCATGAACAAAATTTGAGTGACTGTATGGGGCTATAAGGTGGCACATATGCATGCATGTGGGCTGACCTGGGATGCAACCACATGTGGCTTGGGTGCTGAGTCAGCAGCAGCTTCCTGATCAGATGGAGGCAGTGGGGAGATGACTTTGGCACTCCTCAATGTTTTCTTTTGGATCCTGGAACACAGAGCTTGAGGGTCCACTACCCCTTTGATCTTCAACTGGTTCTTTGCCATGTCACTCTCAACCTCTTCAACTCCTGTCCACAAATTAAGATAGCTGGTTAAAAAAAAAAGATAAAAAAAAGGCACAAATAGATGAGGAAGGAGAGTGAAGAAGAATGCATGTTACTCTTAAAACCTACAAGTAGAATTCTGAATGTGTCTATTGTAATTTTGCAGAAAAGATATCGCAATTTCACCATGTATTTATTGTGGGTTCAAATAGAAAAACACTGAGTTACTACATTTAATTGACATTTTTGTTATAGTGGTAATTAAAAGAATACTCTTATGTTCTGTAATTATTTTTATTTCACTGGTGGGTTCAACCTTTGCATTTCAAGAGGCACCTCTCAATCTTCTTTGCACATCCCACACAGTGCATGTCCACATACAATATAACAGGAGGAGGAGGTGGAGGAGGAGAAGCCTTGGCTTCCTCCTCTTTCTTCTCTTCTTTCTTCTCCTCCTCTTTCTTTTCCTCTTTCTTCTCCTCTTTCTCTTCCTTCTTCTCTTCTACCTTGGCTTCTTCCTTCAACAAACAAACAATCAAACATTTAAGCATTAATTACTGATTAAACAAAAACAATAGCAGAGAATTAATCATGAGAATGCAACTGGTTACCTGTTTAGCTTCACCCATTTGAGACTTGAGTCTCAGCAAGCAGAGATGAGGCAGGGGAGGGGAAGAATTAGCTTGGAGCTATAACTTCTTATATAGGTGCAAATTTGAAACCAAGAAAGAATTTAATAAGACTGAATGATTTCAGAGCACATGGAGAGCCACTCAGGAAAGGGATCTAGGTGAAGGAACCTTAGATTAATTAATCTAAGTATATTTCTCTCAGCTGCTCTGTCTTTTGTTTTGTTCTCTCTTTCTATTGTTTGGTGAAAGGTGAAGGGGGAAGAATGAAGAGTAGGTTGGGGGAATTTATAGAGCTGATTGAGTGATTGGCAGAAAGCAAAGCAAAGGATTCAAAAATGTATGGCAGAAAGTTGCAAACCTGATAGGAAAGAGTATTCCTTTCAACACAATATTATACTGTGGTAATTTCAGAGCCCTACATTAAAACATTTCAAACTTTACTCTGTATATTAAGCTTGTTACTTTGTTATAGTTAGTTTACTTCTCTCATCATTTCATTCATTTAACTTGTGACACTTTATCAAGAGATTAATGGTGCTTGTTAGTTTAGCTTATAGATACTAGACAGTAGGGTGTTTTATGTATGCCCTGAACCTCCCTGTTTCAGATACAAGTGTGTCTCAAATCTTTGTATTTTGATATACCTTTAAAATACCTTAAATCTCCTTTTAAAAATATTTTTAAGTTTATACCTACTTTTAGGTTGTAACACTTTATTTCTCCTAGACAAGACATTAGCAATGACATTTCATACATAGTAATCATTTAAGTATGTTTTTTTTTGGGTAATAAGAAGAGAGAAAAAGTGAGCACAAGCTTATTCATGATTTCACTGGAAATTAGGTACATGGGTAAAAGGAGATTTCTAGTTATCTGGGTTGTAAACTAATACCAAGTGAATTTAAGGTATTTGATGGGTATAAAGAAATTAAAAAAAAAAACTTATTCCTCGTATTCCCCTCATATTCTACATTTAATATGGGCCCTAAATTATTTCAAAAATTTCCTGGCGTTCAATGTAACGTTTAAGAGTTTAAATTATATTTTCAAAACCAAGGTAAAGTAATAAAAGAGTAAAATATGAGGCTTTATCTAATAAAAAATTCATCTACAATGCAAGGAAGTTAGGCGTATGTATTATTCTCTCGTGTCCATTTGTAATACAATAAAACTAATAATTTTATCATAATTCATTATTGGATTAAGACTATCCTTGAATCTCACTTGTATAATCTCTATGGTTGATTTTTTCAAGTAGAAATCCAGTTAATCAGCTGACCTTAATAACCACCAAATAAGAATTAACAAGATTCTTTATTTCATTATTTTACCAATATTACTATTTCTTGTTAAGATCTTCATTTATTTATTTTTTTTCTCTTTTCCTCTCTTCTCCTTTTTTTTCCCCCTCCCTTCATTTGTCCTTTTTGGGGGAAAATGGTGGGCACATGAGAAAGTGAAGAGGATTTTGGTGGCTTATCTTAATCATCTCTATTCAGTTTTGGTAAGGTTCCTTCTCACATAGGATTTCGTGAAGAGGTGAAACTGGTCCACGCACTGCACAGAGAATCGCATATCAACATCGTTCTAGAGATTTCTCAAGGTCACACACGCCAGCATGTTGCAATTTAATTCAAATTTTCTAGGGAATTTCCAAACTTGGAAAAACATACATGTGTGTAGAGTGGTTTGGGTGGGGGGGGGGGGGTGGGGGGGTGGGGGGGGTGGGGGGGTGTGAGACTTTTGATTTATGTTTCCTTTTCTTTGCTGGAGACATTAGCTTTCAGTTGGAAAGATGTGACACATAACTTTCATCTAGATATTGGAATTGTCATCGTATTTAATTGGCCCTATGTGTCCCTATAAGGTTTTTCTCCCCAATAAGGTTTTATTTTTCTAAGGGTAATTTTCAAAAAAAATACATTTTTTAAAAGTAATATGAAAAATCGACCACCCTCAAAATATTTTCAAAATTTGACATTTTTAAAAGTAATTTGAGACCGAATCCCTTTCCACTCAAATATCAATATCCGACATTCGAATACAAGATTCACTCCGTCGAAGATCTATATTATTTCAAGTATCTATAAATTAAAAATCAACTGTTTTGGATACTTTTTGCCCATGCATCAAGTAGGAAAAAACGAACGGTCTAAATAGTGAGTTGGTTAGTTTAACGGTGTAGAACATTTAAAACCTAATAAAAATTGGTTTGTAAGGGTTTTTAAATGTTTAGATCATTATCAAATAGCTGGATCGAGAATTTTTATGTCTAAAGACATAGATTTAACCAACTCATTATTTTCGGCCGTCCATTTTGCGCCGCTTGATGGATGGGTAAAAAGTATTCAAAACACTTGATTTTTTTTTTTAATAGATACTTGAAATAATATTGATCAACTTCAACGGAATGGATCTTATATTCAAATGTCAGAGTGTTGTATTTGAGCGAGAAGGATTCAGGCTCAAATCCTTCTGGAACGACACAAGTATATATATAAGGAATATGGATTGAGAATTTGTATGTCTAAAAACATAGATCTAACTAACTCACTATTTAAGCCGTTCGTTTTCCCCCTTGAATACTTTTTACTCATGCATCAAGTAAGAGAAAAACGAACGGTCTAAATTGTGAGTTGGTTAGTTTAACGGTGTAGAACATTTGATACCTAACAAAAAATTGTTTTGTAGGGGCTTTTAATGTTTAGGTCATGATCAAATGGTCGGATCAAGAATTTGTCTGTCTAAAGACATAGATTTAATCAACTCACCACTTTCGGCCGTCCATTTTTGCACCGCTTGATGAATGGGCAAAAAGTATTCAAAACGTTAGTTACTTTAAATAATATAGATTAACTTCAGTAGAGTGGATTTTGTATTTGAATGTCGGATGTTAGTATTTAAATGGGAAGGATTCGGGCTCGAATCCTTCCGGAATGACACAAGTGTGTGTGTGTGTATATAATGCAATCTAAACTCGTAGACAACCAATCCCACCTTCCTGAATGTTGAAAGGGCTACTGCAGCTACCAAATGTACAATCTATATAAATTGTGGCCTCTGTTACGTACTAAATCATCAAATTTAGTTGTTAAATATCTTAATCTCCCTTTTCGGGCTCAGAGCTTTGGTTCGGATCTTAGTCGGCCCACACAGCTCACAATAAAGATCATGATGCAACAAATTTGGTCCTTTATGATTAAATGGGAACATTATTTTGATGGTGGGCATGAAATGCATGGGTCCATCAAATATCAATGATTCGAATGAATATGGACCAGATGCAGAGATGCAAAATTATCAAGATTTGATGGGGTTGCTTAGATCTGAGTTATTGGAACAAAAGTGAAGTGGACATAAATGGGCTTAGCTCATGTGGTTTGAATCTTTTAAATAAAGTTTTTTTTTTCTTTTTTTGAAATTAAAGTCGTAGCCTGATGCTAGTAAGATTTAAACTTCAGATCTTTTGTCAGTTGCCACTGCTAAAGAGTCACAAAAATTCATTTTGATCCTCGGCGTAGTAACAAAAAGGTTAGTTAGAATTTTAAATAATAGAGTAAATTGTAGAGAACCCTCTTATTACTATTAGTGCTCTGTAGAAAACTCCACTATTCATATTAAAAAGAATAGTGACCCTCCTACTCTATTTAGTTCACTTGAAAATATTCTATTATCTTTAGATTTCACGGTCTATGTGTAAAGAGATCTGTTATCAAATCACAGATAGTGTTATAGTACAAACATGATTTCTTCTAAGTCCAACAAAACACAGAGATTTTTTTCTTTGCTTCTAAATCTTACAATACCACACCATAGAAGTATTTCTAATTTTTTAAACTTTTGGTAAAAAGTGGAAAAAAAAACCTTCATCAACAAAAGAACAAGGAAAATATGAAGTGGACAGGAGGCAGTTAAGTGAGACTATTTTAGTTAATTAAGAGAATAATAAACTTCTTGTCTCCACTTTTAAGCTTAATTAACGTGCACAAGGAATGTCATTTCGTATCACCCTTTGTGTCTTGTGACTTAGTTTGGAGAATCTTGAGCTGTCGTCTCCTTTTTCTTTGCAGCTTTTCAAGCTTTTATTAGTCTTTTGGAGAATGGGCGGCGAGACCCCAGTCAGAGTTTGGTTGCGTGAGGAATGGGAGGATCAGAGTTGGGACCCATCTCGATGAAGAATTCTGCACTAGTTATTGTTGAAAGATTAATTTCAATGGAGATTGGAGACTAACGTTAAGACTCAAAACTGAGATCATTGAAAAGAACAATAAGATTTGCCGGTAGCAAAAGATTAGAAAGTGTTTAGATTAAACTTTTAAAGTCTTTCAATGCACACACACATACAAAAGGGAGAATAAAGGAAATTAGAACCAAATAATTTCTTTTTCTTTCTCATTCCAAATGTGCATGTTGTTCTCTAAATTTAGTAGAACTTTTGGGAAGAATGGTTAATAATTGGAACAATTGGAACATTTTTTTAGAGCATCATCTAGAAGTAAAAAGTGAAAAATTTTCTAGAACATTTGATGACGTGGCATGTTACTTACTTAATTTTTCACTATTATTAATTAATATATACTTAAAAATATTAGTAAATAGGAGGATTTCATTTCAACCATCTAAGTCAAAAGCATAATTAAAAAAAAACTCGCTCGCATAATTTTATTTACTTCAGTCACCTCCATATTTAAAAGATGTGCACCCATGAGTCAAGCGCTAAAGCGCTCATCAGTGACGAAAAATGAAAATGCTCCTAAGTTGTCGCTTCAAAAAAGCAGATCACATCGAAAATGTCCTATTTATGAGAACTGTGACTATGATCGTAGTCCTCACAAAATGATCTCAGTATAGAGGACTGTGATCTAATTGCAATCTTCATAAAAATGCCTTTTTTTAAGACTGCGACAATAATCGCAATGCTCACAAAAAGATCGCAGTCCTATTTCTGAGGACTACGTGATCGCAGTCCTCACAAATACCCTACTTATGGGACTGCGATCATGATCGCAGACCTCAGAAAAATGTCATATTTCTGAGCCTTTATAGGATTGCGAGCATGATTACAATCCACTTTATTAGGACCGCGACCATGATCCCAATCTTCACAAAAATGTCTTATATTTGAGTCAGTCCTCACAGAAAACTGCGATCATGAGTCACAATCCTCATATCAACATTACCATCATCAATAGACCCCCGTTCACTGACATCGAATGATCCCTAATGATTTTCAGATCTAAATATAGACAAAACTCATCACGAGCACTAACAAATAAGATATGTAAAAAATCGATCCCAAAAAAAAATAATTCAGGGGCTCCGCCCCCGATCTTGGGAGGGGGCTCCTTACTCCCCTTCCAACCCACAGCAACCTGACCCGTAAATCAATCCACGAATGACTCTGCATTGGGGTCTATGTTGAGGGGAGAGCTGTCGGAGCTGATGAAGAAGAGTAAAAGTGAAAATAAAAATATAAAAAAAAGTGATGATTGGGATGAATCAATTTATTCTGACGTGAATGAGTTATAGCAAATAAAATTATGAAGTTGAGTTTTTTTTTAATTATGAAACAAAGCAGGTGGCTATAACAAAATTTCTCTAATAAATAATACTATTAAATGAGAGTGTAAATAAATCGAACTCGAGTGAGCTGACCTAATTTGAGTTTAGTTTGTTTATTCATCGAGCGAGTCACAAATGAGCTAATTCAATGAGCCGAATATGAAGTATTCACGGACAATTTTTTTATTTAATAATTCCTAAAATTAAGCTTTTAATATTAGGACCAAGAGTTTCCAACTGTCTTTTAAGAAATAAGAGATACTTATAATTCAAATTTTCTTTTGAATAACTTTCTTATATTTCATTATATGTAACTCACTCATATAATAATCACGTGTCTAATGGGTAGAGTACGATTATATAAAATTATTTGTTAAACATATTCAGATATCAAATATGGAGCTTATTTGAATTGAACATGAGTAAGCAGCGTTGGATACTATTAGTTTCTTCAATCGTGTCTTATTTATTTAAAAATTTCTAATTTAACAAAAATGAATTAGTTGATCCTTATATACCATGAAAAAAGTAAATCAATTGTATTAATAGTGTATAATATGTATAATGTCATAAAAATGTTTGATAAGATTTAACCAGTAATTATTAAGATTTAAATACTAGTTAATTAATCTGTAACAGTTAATAATTAAAAATCATTAATCATCAAACATTAATAGTGATACATTTGAAAGATAATTATTAATACTAGTCACTAATAAAATTAGTTACTAATAATTATTAATTATTAGTTATTAAATGATTGATGTAGGAGGGGAGAGGAGAGAAAAAGTTTCAATTCTAATTGACGATTCTTACGAAAAAGGTGGACAAATTTAGAGGGTAAAACATTCTCTTTTCTATATAGAGAAACTAAAAAAATAGAACATTTTTGCTCTAGTTTCAATTCTAGTCCAATCATAAGTAACACTTAACAAAAGTTCATGTTTAAGTTCCAGTTCGTTAACATCTGAAAAAAAAATCCGCTCCAATTCTAATTAAAAGTTCCAATTGACTAACACTTTAAAAATTCATCCACAAATGTTCCATTAAAAAAAAAAATATAGTTGACACCTTAAAATTTGGTAGTAGTAAACTAGGATTTTTTTAAAAAAAAAATTGAAATATTTTGCTAAATAATTATATGGTGTTAGTCAACTAGAACTTCTATTAGAATGAAACTGGGACAATTTATAAGGTGTTAGCCAATTGAAACTTTTATTGAAACTGAAACATGAACAGTTTTTAAGGTGTTAGTTATGTTTAGAACTAGAACTCTTGACTAAAATGTACTAATTCTTGTTCTAGGTATAAAAGGGAAGGCAGTTCTGGCTTGAAAAAATGTTCCACCGAATTGATTAGAACAAAAGGGGGAGAGGAGAACATTTTTTTCTCAACCTTGCTACCTTGTGTCTTCATCTTCTCATTCTCACTCATGTAGCAACCACATCATATCACAAGAAAAAAAAACCAAACATGCCCTAATCTTCGTGATCAACTTGATCTCGCCAGTAGCTCTGCCCCCATCTCCTCCCTTCTCTCAATCCTTAGTATCACACCATGCTAACCAAATTATGCTAGTATGAGTACGTAATGATTGTCGGTGATGTATTTTTCTCAAAATACACAAAGTGTTGGTACATGAAATTAAACATAATATTCATAAAGTTTTTTAACTTTATTGCACAACTATAATAGTATCACAAAAGTCATGATTTATTACATCAAAGAACTAAGAGAAGAAGCTAGTTTTCATGAGCTGGAAAAGAAGTTTAAGTCCATTACTAAAACTCTGCAACGCGTTCAAAGTACTTCTGATCCTGCGGAGCCTCTAAACCTAAATCTGAGTAAGCAACTCAGAATCGTTAGTAAGCGATCTAGTGAGGGGTAAGATGAAGGCATGTAGCAGTTTAGTACAAGTATAATAACAATACAATATTATAATTATATCATAAATAAAATAACAATCAGGATAAAACTGAGTTATAAAGAACTCAATGTGATAGGATTTCATATGTCAGGATTTGTCAATGTATATATGTTATTAAAATGTTATTATTCGAAATTGATCGGATGGGACATAGTTTGTATTTTAGGTAAGTTATGCACATACCTGGAACAACCGCCCAAGTCCCTAGCGTTGAACGAGGACACACCGCTAGGCACTCATGATATAAACATAACGGGATATCAGTCATCCAATGCAAGCTCACGGTAAAACTCTCTTTCGGTTGCACAACCTGTATCCTAGAAAAACTCAAAATATAGATGTAATCTCACCTATCAATTTTCCTATCCTCGTATAAGTTGTCTAATGTAAATGCCACCCAGATTACTAAGTCTCATCAATAAGTATATTTATAATAGTATATAATTTAACATGATTTTTTTCAATAATTTCAGTAACACGAACTGTGTTGTTATCATGTAATGGTCATGCATGCTTTGTTAAAATTTTCAAGTAAAATTAAAATAAAGTTCAAATTAATAATTTGAATTTTCTTGAATTTTTTTTACTAATTATGGTTAGTTTTAAGTATTTTTTCTAAAGAACAAATAATTAATAATTCAAACAATATGATTTCTAGGAATTAAAATTATTTACTTAAAAATTCAAAATAATTTTATGCAATCACAAAATGAACAATTTAGGGCAAAAAATTTGTCACGCCCCGCTTCCCAAAATACGCTAAAGCGTAGACGCGACGAGAGTCGGCGACGCATATACGCAAGGAAATACCTCACGTATACGCGCTAAGCCTTAAGTAACCCGAAACAAGCTATAAATCTAAACCATAATCAACCAATAATTACTGCAATATGACATATAAATATCTAACACAATGATAACAGATGAATAAAAGAAAGAAAATGCCAACTGAATGCGATAAAGGTAGAATCAGGAAATAACAGGAAAATAAGAGAGATGAGAATGACAGAATCAGAGAGAGACCCAAGCTCCTCGCAATATGTATGCTCTCACCGAACACCTGACAATAGAAACAAAGCGTCCAATATCTGGACTTATAAATTCAGAGTCGTTAGAAAACGACCTAGTGAGTGTGTGTGTGTAAAGAGGACTGCTCGTGCATATAAATAATGTGCATAAAATAATAACAAGATAACTGCAAACATAGGATAACTAAATAACATGATAAACAATCAACTGAATAACAATAACATGATAAGCGTACAGATAAAAGACAAGTAAAACAACTGTAAACAAACAACTGATGTCATTATAACGGGGAACAACTAATATCTAGATGTGTAACCTAGCATGTCACTAGTCTGGTATACAATCCGGTCTTGTGTAAGTCATATGTCTATCATAGTATACATATGTACAGTCAGGTGATATAGTCAGTCACAATATACTATAAACAATTTATTAACATTTATTATGTCAGCGAACACCAATTGCAACCCGTAATAGATGAATCCCATACTACGCCTACTACACGTGTCAATCAGGGTCCTAAGTTATTGAAACTGATTGGTTGGAGACATTATCCATACTTTAGGTGGGTCTCGTACATACCTGGGACCACGGCCTCAGTTTCCTGGCGCTGAACCAGGCCGTACCGCTAGGTACTCAGTAACAGTAACAGTAATCTCACTGTATGAACAATGAAACAATAACAGTACAGATGGGATGTCAGTCATCCCCCAAGAACCCTGCAGTGGAACCCTCAATCGGCTGCGCAACCTGTATCCTAGGTCCACCCAAAATACAAACGCTGTCTCCTCTATCAATATCCCCAATCCCAGTGTAAGTTGTCTTTTTACATTATTATTTAATTCAGTAAGTCAGTCAATATCCATGTTACCTAGAATACTGGGACATGCGGTGACTGTAACAGTAACAGTACAGTAATAGTAATTGTATACACAATGAACGGTAATAAGAACAGTGAACAGTAACAGTAATCGTGTATACAATGAATAGAGCTGTATCGAGCGTTATAGTTTAACGATACTTTCCCTGTAACTTTCAGTAACATGAACAATATGTTTATCAGGCGGTATCTTATATAATATGTCAAGTTACTTAAGTGGTATCATGATATTTATTCAGAATTAGCAATATAATCTTTTGGGGTTTGTTCATTATATTTTTAATATGTGAACATGAATAATAATTGGCATGCATGGACAATAATTAAACATGAACACTATTAAATATAAAATAACGTCTGTTGAAATAAGTTAAAAGCACTCTCATGAAATAATATCGAAATACTCAATAAATAAACAAAGAACACTCACTTTGAGTTTCAATAGATTTACTGAAGATTTCGTGAAGCTCTGTGCCCTAAACTGATCGTGACTACGTAGTTCTCGTCTTCACGATTCTGACGCCTCCAGAAATGCCCGAATCGGAGATTGGACGGTCGAGAAACGGCTCAAATACATAACCAGATATTTAACGGGTCTAGACTGGATCTGGGTTCAAAACATGAGAAGAATTATGGGTCTGGTCTGAATTGCAGAGAACGAAATTCGGGTTGAAAACTTGAATTAAATGGGTCGATCTAGGCTTAAAACAGTTCTTTCCAAAGAAAGATGGAAGAAATAATAAATCTTAATAGAGAATGTAGGCTTAATCATCAATTGTCTCTGAACAGTTGCGAACAGAAGAAAATAAAGAGAGATTTGGGAGGAACAAAATTTGATGTAACCAAACTAAACAAAAATGCTCACAAACAACTCCCCTTACCAGATAAAATAATAGCACAAGCTCTCAAGTCTCTTAAACAAATTTAAAATGAAAGAATAGTGATGCATGGAAATCATGAAAGATAAATTAATACATGGATGTCTATGTGATTGAAATGAAGATAGTTAAAAGAGAACTAGAATGATGACCCATGGAATAAGTTTATACCAAAGAACAGAGAAAGCAAACTAAGAATCATGGCTGATCTTTCGTCACCGTGCCAAGCCGATGCTATAACCTCCAAGTAGAAATTATCACTAATAATGGGATTTCTAAAACATAACCAAAACAGACCAGAAAGAGTTGGCAATTAAATGGTTGTAAATGTAATAATATTCTAAGGGTAAGAGGCCATGAGCAAGTTGTACAGCTAGAGAAAATGGAGCTAAGTAAAAAGGCTTTGCAATCACAGTTGATCTATTAACAAGGATTTAAGAGATACCATTTAATCTTTATCTCCCGCATGTTCCAATAAATAGTTCGCTGCCAACTCTTCATTCCTGTCACAAGCTAGGAATGCCTCGATGATCCGTGTTTGATCAAACCCCATTGTTTCAAGTCACGCAATAGCTTCCTACTTTCTAGTTACCACGTGATTTCAGGCGGCATCTCCTGCTCAGGTTGATCAAAGAGATCCCCTTCAACACCTTCTACAGGTTTAATTATCAACTAAAGAAACTCAGTGTGATGGTCTTGAATTATTCTTAGGAGCAGAGGATTTTGTTTTGCTTAATTCTTAAATAATGGGATGTGGGATCTGCGGATTAGCTTGGACCATTACTCTCAGTGCTTGGAACTATGGGTTGTTTCTCAGAAACTCAAGAGATCCATCTCCAACACATGGAACTAGGCTTGGGGAGATGACAGGGGACGAATAAGGGGGGAGAGAGAGAGAGTGAGAAAATGAAGGGTAGAGATGGAGAAGATTATGAAGTGGATTGGTTTTGATTAAGATTAGATAAAGATTAGGTTAGTTGGGATTTACATTTGATTGTTTGGAATTAGGATTAGTTTAGTTGGGATTAGGATTTATAGGAATTGAGAAATGGGCTTGGGTAAGAGTTAAAATGAGTTATGGGCTTATAGAGCAATGGGTTTGGGCCTATGAAAATAAGTTGGAGAACAATGAATTAGTATAAAATTGAAAGTGGGCTTAATCATTGACTAAAAGAATTGGGCTAGCCTATAATAAAAATGAAAAAAATAAAACAATAATAAGAATAATAACAATGCTAATGATGATCATTAATAATAATAATAGTTAACAATAACAACAATAATAATTAGTAACATAATAATAATAATTAAGAATAATAACAATAATAATAATCACAATAAAATAACATTAGTAATAAAACCACTATAATAATAACAATTAACGATACTCGCAATAATAATAACAGTAATTAATAATTAGAAAAATGCTAATAAATAATATTAGTAAATATAAGGCCAAATAACCATTTAATATTTTAAATAATTTGCGGTATTTAATAATGAAATACATTATAGATCAATTTAACAAAATAACTAAAAATTTTGTATTTTTAGAAACTAAAAATAAATTATTATTAACTAGGGATATTACAAAATTTAATCATTTGTACAAAGAAATTAAATCATGAAAATTTGGAATTTTCTAAATTCTTTTACATTTTAGAAAATTAAATAAGCAATTTAAATAACTAAACAATAAATAATAAATTACAAAATAAATTAATTCACCATAATAAAATATAATTTATTTAAAGATAGTTAAAAACACTCACCTGATTTTGCCACAGATCAGGATATCGAGATTTTTGAGAATCTACATTCAATTTAATTCAATTTAGATAATTATTTTAAGGAATATTTTAATTTAAGTTATTTTAAGTAATTTGGCTGCCAAAATAATTTACAGGGTTTGAAATATATTTGGTGATTTAATTGTTTGGCTTAATTTCCTAAATTTTGGATTTAAATAAGCCTGAAATCATTAAAAAAAATTCTTAACGGGTCTGGATCCTAC
>JAVJIF010013653.1:0-79432 GCA_038442645.1 Agave tequilana
TTATCAGGCAAGTATCAAGATGGCACCTTTTGAGGCACTGTATGGAAGAAAGTGCAGATCACCGATTTGTTGGGATGAAGTCGGTGAGAGGAGACTATTGGGGCCAGAGATCCTGATTCAGACAACAGAGGAAAGTCAGAGTCATCAGAGATCACCTCAGGGCAGCACAGAGTAGGCAGAAGAGTTGGGCAGATTCACAGAGAAGGCCATTGGAATTCCAGGCAGGAGATCATGTGTTCTTGAAGATATCACCTACCAAGGAGTTATCCGGTTCGGTCTTCGTGGAAAGCTTAGTCAAGATATATCGGCCCATTCGAGATTTTGGAGCGGGTGGGAGATGTGTCTTACAGATTGGCCTTACCTCCATCTTTGGACGGAGTGCACAATGTTTTCCACGTATCTCAGTTGAGGAAGTATGTCAAGGATGATAGTCATATTTTGGATCATTCCGAACTGGAACTGCAGCCAGATTTATCATATCAGGAAAAGCCGATGGCCATCTGGACAGAAGTGTGAAAGACACTGAAGAACAAGGCTATACCATTAGTGTTGGTGTCTTGGAACAGACATGCGCCAGGAGAGGCCACTTGGGAACGAGAGGACGTTATCCGTGAGCGCTATCCTCAAACTTTTCACATCTTGAATGGTAAGACTCTTTCCTTCTATTCTTCTCTACCGTTATCTTCCATCTATCCTTCTCTATCTGTTACTTTTCCTGTTACCTTTCACCTTATGAAATTTCGAGGACGAATTTTTGTAAGGTGGATGGATTGTAATACCCCGTTTCCAGAATACGTACTTAGTTGCGTATTCAGCTTTTCGATCGTATTTTTTGATTTACTTCCTGTATTTGACCGATTTCAATTTCAAATATCATTCTAATATATTAGATTTTATATGATTTTCTGGATTTTTCCTGAATTAAAATGAATTTCTTCAAAACCGGTGTCGACCAGTGTCACTGATCGATTCCCGAATTTTTATTTTCCAAACAGTTAGGAATTCTTGAAAGTCCTTTAGGCTTTATTTCTTAGAATTGTTTTTCTATCTAAATACTTTTTCTGAGAATTTTATGAATTATGAAAATTCTAACGGAGTTGGTAGATAACTGATTCCGGGATTTTTAGTTTAAAACTATAAAGTATTTCTTAAAAAGGATTTCACTATTAGTCTTCATATATTATTATGATTTTGTGTGTGAAACTTTCGGGTCGTTCCGAGATACTGAATTTCGGACGATTTCGGCATTTTCCGGAATGTTTCCGCAACTTTGACTTAAACTGGAAATTTGTCTTTTCAACATTTTTTAATTTTTCAAGCCATAGAAAATATCTTCCTTTTATAATTCTATTTCCTTTCCTTTTCTTTATTCCCTTTACTTCTTCACAAACTCCTAATTTCCCAATTTTCCAATAATTGCAATTCTCCACAAAATTCCACCTCATTTCCCACCTACTTCCTCATTAATGCCACTCTCTCTCTCTCTCTCTCCCATGGCCGGCCAAGTGGCCAGGTGAGGGGCACCTCACCCCCCCTTTTTTGCAAAAACACCCTTCACTTCTATCTTATTACACCTCCTTCAAAAATCCCATCATATGTAACCTCTTCCTTTACATTTACTTCTCTTCTTCTCCACTTCAACAAAAGAGAAGCTCTCACCAACTCCCTCATCCTTCTCAACCTCAACCCTAACTCCAAGAACACCACAAGATCTTCACCTCTAGCTCAAGCAACTGATTTGGAGCTTGGATCGTAGCTCTTTCGTCGCCAAGGATCACATAGGTGCCATTTGACGACCACACTCTTCTCGGACTCGTAAAGCTTCAATCAAACCTTTCCTAGTGAGTATATTTACTCACCAAGACTTGTAAACCCCTTTGTATACATGTGTTGACAAATAATGTACACTTGTGCCATAAAAATCCTATTTTTAGATCATCAAGAACAACCACCAGAAATCTGTTCTGTCACTGTTTTTCCCACGATTAGTCGACCTGACCTAGGGACTAGTCGACTAATCCACTTTAGTTGAAACTTAACCTTTCTGATTTCACAGTTTTAGTCGACTAGACCAGATTTCCAGTCGACTTAGGACCCCCTAGTCGACTACCCATTCCTCCCTAGTCGACTCCTGTTTTCCTGAAATAAAACATCAACTCTCTGTATCACAGACTTAGTCGACTTAAGTATCCATTAGTCGACTAGTAGTTCCCTGTTAGTCGACTACCCTTACAACCCTAGTCGACTAACTTTTTCTGAAACAGAATTACAACTCTCTGGAACCAAGTTTTAGTCGACTCATCTAGACTGTTAGTCGACTTAAGACCCCTATTAGTCGACTAATCCTTCCACCTAGTCGACTAATTCTGAATGTCTGACTTAGCTGATTCCTATTTGAATTTGGATTTTATCTTTGATACATGTGTAACATATTATTCTGTTTATAATTCATGACTGGTATTACATGACATGTTACTTGATGAATCTCACCACTTGTTACTTCATGACTGTTATTACATATTCTCGTTTCATGACTCGTTAAATAGTGAATATCACCTTTATCATGCTATCTCTTAAACCAAGCATGATGCACTTGACTTTTGTATAAAATGGACCAACTTACACATGGGTCGGGGGAAACAAGCGGATATCGATATGTGTTCGTGTTTACAGTGGCATTAGGTATATTGTACAATTATATTTCCGGTCTGACCTGAGGGCCTCCAGGGGACCGAGGGGAGTGTGCTTGCTCCCTCTTCCTGATACAGTCATGACAAAGGGCATACATAAGTCCCTCCTGATAGGCCTTGCGGCTGGTTCCGTCATCAAGCAACGGAACACCCTGGACCGTGGTCCCGGGCATGCACGGGACCACTGTAAACATAGTTCGTCGATAAAACCGCTGTTTCCAATAACAACCTTGCTTTACTAGGATATGGATCTATGTGCTCTGGGACGCTGGGTCACATAGTTAGATATCACAGTAAGACAAGTAATAATAATAAGACGTTAACTGTAGATTCATTGTATTAGGATTTTATTTCTTCATGCTTTTCATACTTGTTAGTTGATATTCCTTATAACTGTTTCATCCTTCTTTATTCATGTCCCTTAGCACTTGGCTATAGTTTGTTTATTGTTATATGTCTTGACTCCTTGGATTTGCACATTCAGATTCCAAAGCTTGGAACGAAGTGGAGCCATCCACAGAGACCAAGCTTACCTTAGTGAGCAGGCGGACTAGTTCCAGTCCCCTCGTGCCAGACTTACCTTTTGACTCACGAGATCTTCTTTCTACTTGTGAGCTTTTTTGTATACATATTGTATATATTTCTTTTGGACTTGGTTATGATGTAATACACATGTAATGTGTAATACTTTATAATATCCTGTGATAACTTTGTATGTGTACTTCTTGTGTGGCATATGTATGGATACCACGCTTTGTCGTGTACTCTGATCCTTGTTGTACTTTTTGCTTAGCGTATATACGTGTGGGGCATTTTCTGACCTACGTATAACGTCGCAGTGACGTCCCCGTATCTGTGGAATCGGGGCGTTACAGTTCTAGACACATAGAACTGAAGTACATGGTGGTTAGAGAAAGAGTTGAGAAACAGAAAGTGTCAATTGAAAGTATAAGTACCATTTTAATGGTTGCTGATCCAATGACAAAAGGATTGCCTCCAAAGACATTTTAAGGAACATGTTATTAGAATGGGTCTTTTGGGCAATCTGTAAATGTATGTTTTTGGTACTTATGTAATTGACATTATTGCGCAATAAAAGTTTGTTTCTGGTTTCCTGTTATCCAATTGTGTGGCACATATATGTATGGATGTTTGTTAAACAGGAAATGTCTTTACAAGACAATTACAGGGGTCATTTTGGTTATGGACTCAATTAGTAAGGGTTATCAATGTTGTGGTACATAGAAGGGAGTATGACATGGATGTTGTATAACCGCTATGACTCGCATTGGTGGTTCAAGCTAATTGCAGTATTACAGTGTTTCATAATTTGGGCTTATCAGTTGTTGTTTTTAAAATTCGTGATCACGTGTCAAGGTTTTTCAGTATGGAATCCAATGGAGTCAAAATGTTTTGAAAATGAGTCTTTTCTTTTATTTGTTTTCTAAAGTTTTTAACCTAATCGGTTAATGGTCCAAGTGGGAAAATGTTAATCTCACATTAAGGTGGCCCAATAACCTTGGTTAATTAACATTGGATTCCTAATTAAAGTTAACTGATATTAAAGATGCTCATATTAAAGTTACATTTATATATAAGTTAATAATAACATGAGGTATAAAGGAATCATGATGGGTGGTTTTATCTCAGGGTTATTTTAGTAAATGTTAGACCCTCATCTCTCCTCCTGAAAAGAATATAACCTAGGTTCATTATTTGTGAGCAATAAGAGAATCCATCATATTTGCAAGGTTGTGAAAAGAAAAGGAGACAGAGAGAAGAAGGGTCTGCATTAGGGTTTCTTGCAGGATTAAAGAGAAGGATCAAGTCTTCATCCATCTATTCTCTTCAGTTCATCAATGGCTTCAGGTATGGAGAATTTAGTATGATTTAATTATGTATTTGATTTCTTGAGATGTTTTGATTCTAGATCCATGACTAGTTTTAATCCGCATTATAGTTTCAAAATCTTACATCACTTTCTACTTTCTAATATGAGACTATATTCACGTATGAATATTAGCAATGGTGGTGGAATTCAGACCCAACCAGTTAACTGACTTGAACCCGACCTGAAATTCTTGGTTTAGATTTTAGCCTATACGGATTTGGGTCACAGACGGGTCAACCCGCCTCATCCGATAGTTATATAGGTGGGGTTTGGTTTTAGCCTAACTCTGATAACGACCCGTTTAAAAATATCACATGTTTTATGTATATATGTTATATGCCAAATATGATATTACTTTATTCTTGTTTGATGTTATGCATGTCATTTATTTGCTTTCTAATAGAATTATAACTTTTTAACTTTATTTGGTAAAGTTGGATGTTAATTACATTGTAATATATTTTTAAAAGAATTTAAAATTCTAAATGGTCAACTGAGTCTAAATGGGTCAAGAAGATCCGCTTGATCCGCCCAAACCATTTAATAAACGGGTAGGATTGGGCCCTTGTTTAACTTTGAGTTGGATTTAAGTTTCTCATTTTGACCCATTTAATAAACGGGTAGGGTTTGGATCAGGCATAAATAGATCAACCCGATTGACTCAACCTGGCCTTATCACCGCCTGTAATGGTTCCAGTTTTACTCACCTAATTAAATTGATTCATTTCGTAATCTTCATAATTATCTCCAAGCTTATCAAAAATTCCAGCAACATCTCCACTATAATTTGGAGTATGCCCTGATACAACATATACAATTCGGTTTGACATCGCCTACTTATAATCCTCAAGTTTTAATCATATAAATTCAACTCAAAGTCAATATAATAAACACATGCTCGAGAGTACTCCTCTCGGTATCGCATTCTAACACAGAACCAATTCTAATCTACCTCCAAATAAAACTAGCACACGTGTGTGTGTGTGTGTCCTCAAACTAACTTATACATAATTAACTATCTGTACTACTCAGTAAAATCAACTACTTCTACGTATAAATATAATCAAAACATTCAATATAATCAAACAACTAGGTGGACCCACACGAGGGGTACTTCGTATTCTTTCAATGGTGTGCCCTTGACTTAAGTCGATTCTTACCTTAGTTTCACCTGAAAGGCATAATGTGAGGGGTATAAGCTTACAGCTCAATGAGTGAAGTAAATCTAAATTTACAATTCAACATGATACTAGCAATATATAATGTATATGATGCAAGAAAATATGTGACCACTTATCTAAATTATAAGTCAACACATGTCACAACTATATTGATCATTTACTTCAAACTGTTATTAATACAAATGTGCGTATAAGAAATATGTATCGGGGTTTTCATTCCAATACAAAGTTTCTCAATTCTGATGTCATATCAATAGTTATCTATATTTTTATTAGTGTATTATGGATTTCTGATGTCCACCATATCATATACGGTAACACTTCCAATACACACGCAGTGTACATACATATCTCACACATATACATGTATCATACATACATATTCATTCAATTACCATAATTTTTTTCACTCTTTTCTTTACCTCTGGTTCTATATCCGGTCCCTTCCTCCACACACATATAAAATTTCACCAACTTTCCCCACCTCCGATGTTATATCCGATCCCTTGCTTCATAAGTGTATATATATAACAATAGTCCACCATCTTCTCCCTCCTTCGATTCTATATCCGGTCCTTTCCTCACATACATCAATATAGCATATAAATGCAAATAGTTTTATCGAGAACTTATAAGCAACCAAACAATCAATATTATCAAATTATTAATTAATCACATAATAAAATCAAGGTCACAATTATCAATTCTTCTGACATTAGTACCATCAATTACCGGTTACATATGATCTCAGTCAACCGTAATTCAGTCTGCACACAATATTCATCAATATAAGTTAATCACACGTACTCTTATCCATTTCATTATTTTTGTATAAGATAATTAAATCATAGTCATAATTTATTTGTTTATTAATAATTAATGCATTGTATTAACCATTAATCAAAATCGGTTAGAAACTTCACCCACATCTTGGTCGGATATATCTCCGAATACTCAATTCAAATATCAGCACCCTAGATGGGTACTCATCTCCCCATAAGCGTAACTGCTCAAGAATCGTGCGAATCTGACTTTGGATGGCCGAGATATCGTCTGGAAACCAAATCCGATAATTAATAAATTAGTTTGTAAAATTTTAAGGTTCAAAATGCAACAATTTTGCTCACCAGGGGATCCAATGAAATTTTACCTTTCTTTAAATTAGTGCGGGTCAGGTCGGATCCTTGGTGGATCGGCTCGGGCTGTTTCAAAACCCAAAAAAATACACAAAAGCAGTACGTTGTGTACACCCCTCCTCCGCGCGGCCTGTCCGCACGCTGCTCGGCCTCTGGCCGCCATAGGGGCCGCCCGAGCTCATCCGCCAGAGCTTTTGCCGCCGGTTACTTGCTGAGCAAGAAAGAAAGGGGAGAAAAGAAAAGGAGATTAAAGAGAGGGAGAAAGGGAGTAGGGGAGGTGAGCGTCAGCCGACCGGTCTCCCTCTCCACCAAGCCGAGCAAGAGAAGGGATGAGAGAGAGCTTGAGTGGGAGAGAACTATGGATAGAGAGTGTATGTTGAAAAATGAGTTTTTTTATCTCCATAAATCCTTAAATATTATTACCCTCGTTATGCCTATCTTTCACAAATTTCAACTAAATCCTAACCATACATCTTACCCTCTCATGCTCGCCAACTAATCCACTCAATTAATTAAGTATTAAATTAGTATAATACTTATATGTGTATACATGTATACCACTTAAAATTATTCTACTTATGCATGAATAATTTATATACATATAAATGTGTGTTTATACATGTAATTTTAAATGTATTATATATATAACTTTTATCACCAATTTGAATAAAAAATATTTATTTCTCATTCCAATAAATTCTATCAAATTAAATGGTGATATAGTTATCACAAGAATTATAGGTTCAATTACTGGATATTATTTCATTAACCAGAGTTCAAATATAATTCAAGTATTTAAAAATCTGGGTGTTACAATTCTATTCCCTTTAGAGAAGTTTCATTCCAAACTTAGCACTTGAAGTAAGTGAGAGTAGGGGCTCTGTTTCTCATCCTTCAGCTTTCTTGTAACTTCTTCGACTTGCTGGCATTTTCAGTAATTTTTGTCAGAGAAATTTTACTTCCAGACAAATCTTTCAAATTTATAATAAATTTACAAGAAGACCTTACTAATTAATTTATGGCCATCATTACTTAGGATAAGTTTTTTTTTCGTATTTACTTTCAAAAGTGCTTTAATAAAATACATAGATTTAATGAATATGTGAGTTACTCACTGGTAACACCACCCTCTCCCTGGAGAGGTTTCTGATTTGATCTCTACATTTATCGAATATGACATTTTAACTTGAATAATTAGTGATGAGTGTTTTTGTTTAACGAGAATTTAAGTTGAATAATTAATAATGTGTGTATGTGTATACACTGACGGATCTCCATCATGTTTCTGAAAAAAAAAAAAGAAAAAAAAAAAAGAAGAAAAGGATTTGAAAGATACAGTTAACAAAATTTCAATCATTAGTTTTGCTATTATTCCAACTCTTTCAATTTATTTATTGAAGTTAAATTTTGATTAAAAGATTAATTTCATTAAAATCTGTGTCCAGCGCCCCCATCTGGCATCTGACTGTAAAAGTAAAAAAAAAAAAAAAGTTGTCCTTGTTTGCAAAATCCGACAAATCTTGGACTCATTCGCCAACCCACACCCCTCCCACCAATATCGCCCTCGTTGGCCTTCTCTCTCTCGCCCCCCCTCCCCTCTCTCTCAAAAACAAACGACACCCCCTTTTTCTCTCCCTCGCCCCAAATCTAGGGTTTCTCTCCTCAGCTCCCTCTACTTGCTGCTTCAGCTGCTCAATCCTCGATC
The DNA here is from genome assembly GCA_038442645.1 of Agave tequilana. NCBI lineage: Eukaryota > Viridiplantae > Streptophyta > Magnoliopsida > Asparagales > Asparagaceae > Agave > Agave tequilana. The sequence continues at coordinate 8,604 of JAVJIF010013653.1, forward strand.
TCCTCGATTTCTTTAGCCGGACCCTGCTTCTCCTCTTGCCGCTGGTGACCAGATCCCGGATTCGTCCGCTAGTTCGATCCTCTTCGTCCTGCTGAATCTCGACTGTTCGAGATGTTTTGGCGAATTCCCAACTTCTCCGCTTCTTCCCCAGTGAGTGTAAAACCCTAACAGGAATTCGATTGATTCTGTTTGTTTGAGTCTGGGTTAAGTTGCTAGATGTGTTGGATTGAAAAAAAGTTAGGGTTGCTTTTTCTTGTGAGAGGCTCTTGGTTAATGAAATGGTTTCTTTAAATTTTTTATTTTGTTGAATTTGTCTGGCAGAAACGGATTTTTCATGTTTTTTTAGTTTTATTTTACATTTAGCGAGGAAATAAAATACATCTTTATTGTTGTCATTTAATTCTTCAAGAATTTAATCTTTCATGTAGAAGTTTTCTCTGTAGGCATTCACCTGTTCTTTTCTTAAAAAGTTTTTTCTTTTACAGTTTAGTGTAAATTTGACTTTAAATTGATAGCTCCTAGATATTAAATGTTTACTGATTTGGATGGGAAAGATGTGGCGATTATGAATATAGGTTTAGTACGAGTTATATTTATTTAGAAATGATTGTCAAAACAAATGTATTCTTTTTGCTGAATTCTATCAACAGAGACTTCACTGTGGAGTTTACAAGTTTACACCCCTCAAAAGTGCCAGTTAGGTTTATTCTTCAATTTGGTGGAACTATTATATATATCAGTCACCTTCCCAGTGCACAGCCGACATAGGATTATTCACATTAATTTTATGACTATGCTAGCTCACTGCTAAGCTAGAATAGCTGAGATTATATGAGTTCAGTCATTTATTCAGTAGGGTCTCTTTGTTTTGATGTTCTGCTCCATAGCTGACTGATCTTGGTGGAACCTTTACTGAATTACGGCATTGTTAGTACAAAACTTCCAATTTTAATTGCCGGGACTAATAGGAAGTTATTTGATGAATTTTGAGAATGAGATACAGAAAGTTGGAAACATTATGGGTTTATTATTGAATTCCTTTCTGCACATGGAAGCAAATTCATTATGGGTTTCTGAGTCAATCCTGTTATTCATCCTTTTTCTGATTTTAGATATATTCCTATATACGAAAAAATAATATCAGGAATATTACATTTTAGACCTTCTCCTTTAAGGACTGTTGGAGGGTTGTACATGGGAGAATATGTTGTACTAATTACTTGTGTTATTATTTCTTGATGAACTTTATTATGGTATTTTGTTTGAACTCTAGCTATATTGAAAGTGATCATGTTAAACCTTTCATTGATTTGCCAATCAAGTTGGAGTATCCAACTATTTGCTGCATTATTCATGCATGAATACACCATTCTGCTCATCCGGTGCTCATTGAGTGTCTTGAAATTTTATGGATCTTTTCATAATGCTTTTGATGTGGGATGGAGGGGGGCTTTAGGGTTTGTGGTGGGAATTTTGTGAAACTGGGGAAGAACAAGAGAAGAAAGGAAAGATATGATCGCGGATCCTCAATAAGGCTAAGATGGTGGGCGGAGAATCCTCTCTGATGCGTTATGACTGCATCAAGGTGGTGGAGGTGGAACTGGCTTCCGTGATAGATCTTCTTTAAAGGATGATAACTCGATCACTGCACATGTAGCAGACGAAAGCGCATCCTTCCGGGTGAGAACCGAATCAACTGTACGTTGCACCCTGAATAACCTGATCTCCTGTGACTCTGTGTCCTGTAGAAAGATCTGCAAAGGATCGTACAAGTCAGGTGATCTTAGGGACACTGGAATCCTCATAATTGGCGAAGACAGCAATAGCTCTATTCTAATTCGCTGAAAGATCTAAAAGAGTCCCAGTAGGAAGCTCTTCCATTTCTGGCTCTGATTCTTCCACTTCTAGCTCTGACTCTGGCATTCCACTTCTGGCTTTGACTCTGGCATGGGTTCTAACTCAGCAATAACTTTTGGTCTTAGCTCTTCAAAAACATTAAGATCGAAAAGAACTGGAGACTCTGGATCTGGTTCATCAACAACTTTTAGTTCTGGCTTTGATTCATTAATAACTTCTGTTTCTTTGTAATCTTTCTCAGATGAATACAGAAGGCGTCGAGCATACAGAGCAAGAAGATCTTTTAAAACAAACCAACATCGATAATCGACATGGCTGCATTTCCTCCAACAATAATAAGCTTTTCCAACAAGCTTCATTTGGGCATAGCGACACTTCTGTTCAGATGTTAGAATAAAATAACTGAAGAAATTTTTCAGATTGTTTTCCCACTTCTCATACCCATACTGATCATTAAAACCCCGAAAACATGGGAGAGCCGCATGCATATCCCTTGTCACTTTCTTGTCACCAGCTTCAGTATTTATATATTTTTCATAAAACTAAAATTTCATGAATAAATTTTTAGAACAGAAGTTCAGAAATTACTCAAGAATCTCAACGGTTCGAACTAGACTCAAATCGGACTGGAAATAGGGTCTGAAATGCTGATTTTCTGTTGTGAGAATGGTACGGTGGTATTAGCACCAAACAGAAGCTCGTGAAGGTCTAACTTGTTGTCTTCTAGCTACGGACTCTTCTCAGTAGCTCCGAGGCTTAGTCACGAACCCGACGCTTCAAAAAGAGCTCGAAACGGACTCTGAACGGGTCTGAAACAGACTCCGGACTGAGGCAGTGCTCTTGTGAACAATTACTGTTCACAGAACAGTAAATTTTTTTGAAGCGGATTTTGTGGAAGGGAAAAGCAGAAAATTCAGCTCTGATATCAAATTGATGTGGGACGGACGGGGCTTTATGGTTTGTGGTGGGAATTTTGTGAAATTGGAGAAGAACAAGAGAAGAAAGGAAAGATATGATCGCGGATCACAACCCGGATCTTGGCTTCACCGCCTATGATTCAATTCATGGGGATCAAAATCAATACTCATAGTAAATAGCTTCATTTTTTATAAAATTAGCCAGTTTTTTTTTCAAAGATCACTACATGGTTATATATAGCCTACAACACGTGCACTGTACGTGGAATTATTGATAACATCAAATCTCACCAAATCTAATCAAATCTAGTCACATTTAAATTCAAATAACTCCTAAATCTCAACCAAATCTAGATTCAAATAACTTCTAAATCTCAACCACATTTATCCAAATCTAATTTAAATAAAAATCTCAGATCTACTAAATTTAAACCGTTTGTTTCCCTCATCAGCTTTGAGGTCCACACACAAATCATGTGTGATTGTCTATATATGTTGCTTTTGATTTGGGAGGTTCTGTATACAATCTCTAGCTCGATTTCCAGTACTGTTGATTGATCATGCATTTGTTATGCCGGCTACAAATTTAAGTTAATGCAAAATGTTAGGTAGCAGCTTAATACATTCTGTTGAAGCATCTTTATGCACCTCAAACTAACTGTATTTCTGTATGCCAAGTAATGCGATATGAGACCATTTGTTCTGGGAAATGCAAACAAAGACCATGTTGGATGGTCAAATGTAGGTATCAAAAGGCACAATCTTTTGACAAGGGTGATCCTATTTTAGTGAGATAGGTGGTATAAACCATTATAGCTCCATCTACAGGACATATTAATTTAGAAATTTACTACTCATGGAATTTCAGTTAGAAAATCCTATTGGTATAGCGGTGCCTGATTGATGTGGGTTTTTTAGGTTTTGTGACCTTATTTTGTGCTCATTAGATATTGCCTTTTTCATACATTTTTAATCATCATTTATATATCATAGTACTCACGATGACTCTGCTTTTGTAGGTCGAATCTATATTGGACAAGGAAAATTTCACCTTGGAGGAGCTTTTGGATGAGGAAGAGATCATTCAAGAATGCAAAGCTTTAAACACCCGGCTTATAAATTTGTAAATATGTTTTTTTTTCTGTTTGTCTCTTAAAATATTTTATGTAATCACCAATTCAGTTATTCAGCAGAGAGAAGTTTACAGTTCTTGTTTCATTACTTGTCATTCTATGGTGGGTTGATCGACATTACTTTTTATTTTAAGTGTGATTACTAGAGCGACTTAGAACTAATGACCCATACAAAGTTTCAAACAAATAACAAGCTTGGTTGATCCCCTCCTTCGGTTGGCCTGGCAGTGTATTTCACCAGTTCCTGTGGTGACTGGCTTTTTGTTTTTAATTGTTTGTTAGTTGTTTCCTCCTGTTTTTTTGACTATGAGATGTTATCAATTTTCAAAGTTTATATATGCTTTGCACATGCTTTCCTTACACTCCCTTCGAAATAAAGCTAGAAAGCAGATCTATATAATTTGTCAGTTTGTTATTCTTAATAGAAAAATATATAATATATTTATGCCACAAGGGTACTGGGCAGTGCAGTTGAGGTCAAAGATGTCTGGTTATCAGGGTAAAAGAAGAACAATTTGTGGATGGATGAATGAATTTCCACTTAATTTAATTCATAGAGCACTAACATCAAAACCGAGGAAAATGGTCTAACATTGTGCTTCATGTGCTTTCAGTCTTAGAGATAGAGCTCAAGTGGAGCAATTGGTGCGTTATATCGTGGAAGATTCTCCCGAAGATGCTGAAAGCAAACGAGCTTTCAAGTATGTTATTTACTAGTTATTAGATATTTTTAGTATGTAATTCCATCATGTTCTTCAGCTTTGATCCATCAGTTTGTTTCTGCTTTTCTCACTAAAGTTATTTTGTGAACCAGGTTCCCTTTCATTGCCTGTGAAATATTTACATGTGAGATTGATGTTATTTTGAAGACGTTAGCAGAGGATGAGGAGGTCATTGATTAACACCTGTTCTTATGGATCCTCTATTAACGGTTATTTGGTGATATATTTTGCAGAAATATAGGACTTTCTAGCTGTGCCGTTTAACTTTCTTTCACTATTGCAGCTGATGGACATGCTCTTCTCCTTTCTGGAACCAAACCACACACACAATTCTTTATTGGCTGGGTACTTCAGCAAGGTGTAATGGGATTTTCCATCTTTATGTAAAAGAAATAGTGTATATTTTCCTTTTTTCCGAATTAACAGTGTAAACCTGCTATGTTACCTTAGGTTGTTGTATGTTTAATGTTGCGAAAGACCACATCACTTATGAAGTATGTTCAAGTAAGTTTTTCCTTGAATTCTCTCTTTCTTTTTATTTTATTCACAGCATCAACGGAAAAACATGTTATTACCTATCAATTGTTGAGTATAGGGAGTTTTAAAATGTTCAGCAATGCGTTTAGACTTCAAATCCTAGCCATCTTGAATGTTTTCTTATTTTTATCTCGATAATTCTTACCTCTCTTCTTCAGCTCTTTGTCTGCAAATATGTTAGATAAATATTGCATGTTTTAAGTTCTTGATTTGAATTATCTGTACTCATTTGATATGTTATTAATATTTCTTATAGCCTTTTACCTAAAAAACGCCTTTGTAACAGCTATAACATCAAACTAATTACTATTAAAAGTACCGTAAAAGCCCTTTACTCATTGCAAACTATGCTCCATACTATACTAGGATCCCATGATTGCACGGGTGCTTCTATAATAATGCCATGTTGTGTTGGACACCATAGAGGGCACCAGACCTTTTGCTGGTTCATTTGCTTTTTTTTTAATGTATTATTTTGGTCTTGCGTATTGGCTTATCGAGTTGTGTTGTGTCCATGTCATAGTGTCCATGTGCATTCTTCTTAGTTAGGATAACTTGTATGCATCTGTATCCTAATCAGTTAGGTTTGTCCACATATGCTTGCAGTTCGAGTTTACTTGATGTGATGGCATATTGACTAGGTGCACAACATTGAACTGTGGATGCTATTCATTCATGTTTTTCAAATTTGGGTTAAGGCCAGGCATCCTATTTGTACAGTTACACTTTTGATTGCTTTCTTCATAACTATATTGATTGTTTCTCCAACATTGAAAGATTTCTTCATTGGCACTTGACTCTGTTTTACACTCAATTGTACATGAAGAACCACTTGTTGAAGTATCATACATTGTTATCAATAGGATAAATAGATTATTTATGCGTGATATGCACATGTTTAGAAGGGCACCATAATCCACTATATTGTAGTGGTCAATTTGGGCGCTCACAGTTTTAAATCTATTATGCACAAAAAAGAACTGAGCTGAGCGCGGTTAATTCTGCACTTATCAATGACGAGATCAGTCACTTAAAAGTTCTGGTTTGGCCTTTGGTGTTTGGTATTTTGCGATGACCCCATAATTAATTTTGACATTCCTTCCAGCATGCTATAACATAGCAAAATCAGCCATAATGTCGTGTAGGTAATGAACCATTGCTGAGTGGAGGGTCCATTTGGAAGGCTTAATCATTATCATCAAAACTTTTTCCTATCAGAATGTGGTATAGATTATGGAGTGCATCTTCATTGAAAGATTGATAGAAGCTAATTGTCAACATAATGTCACCCCAAGCCTTGTAAATTATGTGTGAGGGGCGAGTGTGCCATAGAATGGAGATGGCTAGGTGGTACCTAGTGAATCTTACTCATTGGTTGTGCAGTTTAAGCTTGTTTAGACTCTCCTACGCAGTTCGTCTCAGTGCTTCGATCTCCAGCAAACGACACTATTCCCCGAATACTGTAATACAATACAAGTTTGGGTCTGAGAAGACACCAAGTCTTCTGTTTGGCGAAAAGGACCGAGGAGTGCGTACGTCTAGTAACCAAGGTTGAGAAGTTTTGCAGTAAATTAGAGGACAAGACAGATTTGGCCGATAAAGAAATGAGAATCTGCAAATGCACATAAGCAGTCTTCACATCATTGTCAGATGAAGGAACGGTGGTTGCCCCTTGTTGGGATCAGGCTCCCTTGGGATTATGCCTTCAAATTTCTTCTGAAGTAAGAAAGATGCTAGGGCCTTTGTGGAGTGGTAAGTTGAATTTCCTATAGGTAGTTGAATTTATCTCTGCACGAGGTTATCATGAGTTCAGGACTACTTTTAGGGCTCGGTCTTAGAAGGCAATTGCAGCAGTGGAAGGTTTGTGTGGGATGTCTAGATGATCTTGGCAACGCTATCGATCATGGTTGTGGTGGAAATGGAAAGAGAAATCAGTTGGCCTTATTATATGAGTTTCTCTTGTGGCTACATGTACAAGGTGAAGCGATAGAAAGTGCAGGTTTAGAGCTTGGGGGGATAATAATTTGCAGAAGTAATGTAGCAAGCCATATCAGAGTGAAGATATTTTCTCAAAATCAAACAAAATGACCATCTAATAAAGAAAATACGTATGGCCGTGCTTCGGCCTGGGCAAGAGGCAAGAGTAGAGGAGCAAACAATAATTAAAGAATCTCTTGAGTTGCTAATTTATCTTCTCCTGTCTCCCCCATATCTGTGCGCGCGCCTGTTGTTGCATATGTCTGTATGTAGGTGACATGGGAGATGGGCTGGGTGGGTTTGCGGTGTTGTCTTGCATGCAAGACTGGTGTCACGATGTGAGTGTCTGAAGAGAAATCATCCAAAACTTGACATGTAATTTATAAATATGCATTGAAACCGTGATGTTTCATATAGCAACACCGTCATTGCAATGTTAAAGTGATATTGTCATAATTTATATACTAAGTGTTGTTGGGTGTTCCTGACCTTAACCATTCAAGTATTTGGAGTTCCCAACATGTTAACTAAATCAAAGGGTCTGGGTAGGGGTGTCAATGGGTCGGGTCGGGCAGGTTTTGAGGCAACTCTTATTCCCAATCCCGAAATTTGAAGCCCCCGCTTAACCCAACTGAAACCCAATGGGTAAAGAAACTACTCAACCCAAACCTTACCCACAGGTTTTTCAGGTTGGTTTGGGTCGGATCGTATTTCGGGTTGGGTTGGGTATGGATGGGTTATTACATATGACCCATGTTACAATAGCTTAACCACAATAAGTATTGTTAATTTTGCAACAATAACATTGTCATAATTTTAACCATCGCCATAAAATAAATCATTCAAACTCTCGCATCATGTTGTTCAATGATATGATTTATTATAACATCCAAACATTATAAAATATGATTACAACTTATGTGCGATGTAGGATCATTTATCAAGTTCTCCTGTCTATTCTCATGTTCTCATCATTGCCCACTCTTACTTGGTTTGTCAATAGATAGTAAAAAGATTATATGTTAATTAAATTGAGGAGATTGCTAACTAAATCAACTATTTGAATAGAATTCTTGATGTCCGGGTTCCACGTTCTTATGTTCGGGTTTGGGCGGGTTAGATGTGATAACCAAACCCGATCCATAAATAGAGTGCTTAAAATTTAAAACCCAAACATGTTTGGGTTTTCAGAAATATGAACCCAAACCCCTTTTTTTGGGGTTGAGTCAGGTTTGTGTAAAACCCGACCCGGTTGACACCCATAGGTCTGGGTAACACGTGAAGTAAGGACACTGACACTCCAATACGGACACGAGACAACATGATGCACGAATTCACTATAGATTCTAAAATACTACATATAAAATAGCAATAACATGGCAAGAATTGCTGTGCCCAATTGATGTATGCGACATGACATGCCTTCAAGATAGAAGTGTCTGTGCTATATGAGGTAACATCTATTTATTTTATATTATTATTATTTTTTTTTTGGGGGGGGGATCATCTATTGGATTTATATTACTTTTGCATCATTTATCGCCCAGTAGCCTCGTTTTTTACCTAGATTATGATAATTCTAGTTTATTTGTGACTTATGTAATTTATGTCCTTCATTTTTTGTTCATAATATGACTTTCCTGTTAATATATATGTTGATGTACAATATGGTTGGTTCATGCCAGACTCATGAGGGAATCTTCCGCCAGTTGGTTGACTTGATAGGCGTTACATCTATCATGGAGGTTAGTAGTTTCTTTCAATGTTGATTTGTCAATCTTTTTTAAAGAGGTAACAATAATGAAAGATCCTTGCAATGCTATGCCAATTACTGATAATTAAATCCTTTGTGTCTTTAGCAGCAATTATTTCTTCTTAAAGTTTTCATATTTTTACCTTTGTATACAAATAAATGCTACTTCCAGTTAACAGGTTTTTGATTTTGTATTCAAACAGATTCTGGTTCGACTTGTTGGTGCCGATGATCATTTGTATCCAAATTTTATGGATGTCATGCAGTGGTTATCTGATAGCAATCTTTTAGAAATGATTGTGGACAAATTGAATCCATCTGTAAGTGTATATAAAGGCTTTTGGTTAATTTGTTCATTTATTTATTTGAAATGCTAGTTTCAGATGTATTTCTGTGCAGCATTACTAAGAAGTGTCACATTTGATGTTATTTCTTCCTTATTGTTCTATGCATGTTTTACCTTTCGATACTGGTTTTTAAAATCAAAATTTTATTTATTCATTTTATTGATCTCAGCAGAAATGATGATATAGTATTTGCTCTTTAAGTGTTGTTTTTTAGTTTTGCTATTTGTTCTTTAGTGGTAAACTCTAGTTTCATGCTAAAATAAATCGTTCACTAATTTTGATCTGTGCAAAATTGAACAGTGTTCACCTGAAGTTCATGCTAACGCAGCTGAGGTGCTTGGAGCCATCATCAGAAATGCACCATCTGCTCTAGCTGCGAAACTTGCCAGTACAAAGTCTGTTTTCTTAAGAGTTATTTGCTGCTATCTCGATGATAGTTTTTATTCGTTTGGTAGATGTATTCTAGAGAAATGATTAATATTAATGCCTTTTTGCATGCAGCTTTGTTGCTCGGATTTTCGGCCATGCACTGGAAGATTCACTCTCTAAATCTGTTCTTGTCCACTCACTCTCTGTATGCATCTCTTTGTTGGATCCTAAAAGATCAGCTTCAACTGTTCTCATTCATTCCTTCAGAGGTCAACATTTGTATGAACCATCTATTCATGTCGATCCTGAGACCATTAGTGCAATGCTCCCAAAATTGGGTAAGTTATTATGAATGTGTATCAGATCAGCAGCCTTTTTCTGTGACCAGAGTCTGAGTAGTGTACTTAAACAATCTTGTTCCATGGACGTACAGAGGCTGGCAGTTGCTTTTATGAGTTAGTTTTCTCCATTAATTTGTAATGGAGCCTCTCCTGTAGCTACTATCAAACATTAAGCTCCTGGATAGTTAGAGCTTATGTCGAGATGTCCTGTTCAAAATTTCTTTCCTAGGTCCTTGATTGTCTCAATTCGTGCAAATTTAAAATGAGGAGCCTGCTTTAGAGTCTAGGCCAGTGTAGGAGCAAGTGATGCATTGGTTCAAGTATTTGGAAGGCATTAGGCCATGCATAGAGTATACGTTTCTCTTATTCTACGTTCCATCCTTTTATTTCTTTTAATCAGAGTTGACACAATAAGGAAGCTGTTCATGTTCGGCCTCTTCAGCTATATTCTGATGATGATGAGCAAACAAGTGTAATGATTCATGTATTTGGAAACCAATATTGCATTTAGGTTATAAGCTTCTCTTTATTCTAGAGTTTATTGTAGTCGAGAACTTGCTTCCTTTTGGCTTTTGTTCGTACTGCGTCTGGGATGTATGCAATTCCTATACCAAATATTGTCATCTTCCTACACTGCAGACTCCTGTTAAGTAAATTTGGTGGGTTGCTCCCTTGTTGCACAAGCTTAAACAAGTGATCAGTGAAGTAGTTCTTCTTCCATGCTGAGTAGCCTTTGTAAGTCTTAAGCGAAGCCCCCTTCTCTTGGACGCTTTTTTAGGAATTTGACAGAGCTCGAAGGGTTGAACTAAGAAAAACTATAATAAAATTAATTTATTCTTTTCTTGGTGTTTGATTTAATTTATGCTTCAGAATTGACCTCAGTTTGTTCTGAAAGGATTCAGCAACTTCAGTATTCTTTTTTAAGTTTAGTTCTCGTGTAGGGGAAAATACATTTTAGTTCAGAGGCTTATATGCATAATAAGGGCGGCTGATCTCAGAGCTTAGTGATATTGCTGGAATGTGTTTGGTTATATAAACGATTGCTTTATTTTCTGAGACTGGCTGGACTGGAAGCAGCAGTTCTTTACACGTCAGCAACTTTCTTGGACCCAACTTCTGTTAAAAAGTTTGTTTTATTCCTATAAAATTCATCAACTGCCATAAATTTAAACTGTACACCTTTCCATGAACTTTATCATTAGAATTTTGTTTTTACTTTTTTGCAAAATCATTTTGCCAATACTTCATGATAAAATTAGCACAAAAGAGGTTTACCTCAATATTGCTGGATTCTTGTCTTCTTGGTTTACTGTCTATGGTATAGCCTAATTGTCCTTGTCATAGCTTTGTGGCTCTTGTAAGCTCCTACTAAAACATGGCGGTTCCTTGGTTAGTGACCATAGTTACTTACCCTGTGAAGTGTTTTATTCGGAGTTATGATTATCAGAATTATGTACAATAGAACTTTCCACTAGTTCTCTGTTGCATCCATCGAATGCTTACTGATTTTCTTTTAATTATGCTATTTTACAGGTGTCCTGCTTACGCTGCTGGATGTGTCTCCTGATGAAAATATCCTTCCCACTACTTACGGTGAATTAAAGCCACCACTTGGGAAGCATCGCCTAAAAGTATGTTATTTCTTGTCTGATAGTGCGATAAAAGTAAAGGGTACAGGGAGATAATATTGTCATTGTATTCTGAGCTTGTTGAATCTAGAAAAATTAATTGCTTCTATCTTAGCAGAACTTTTTTTGAGTGAAGATGAGATGCCAAATTGCCATCTTATGAGGTGCAAATAGGTTTGCTAGAGGCCATTCATTTCTCCCAATTTGGTCCTGAATACTACCCATAACTGGCTCCGGATCCAAAAGAGGACCCAAATTCCAGTTTGGTTGGATGTGGATTATAGAAGTAGGATCTGGTCATAGCAAACCGAGACATGCCTGATTAGAACAAGTAAATTTACTCTAAAGTCTGGGTCCTATATCTGGTGCACATGAAGCTAACTAACTTGGACCCAGCAAATGATTGGGGTTGGATTTGGTTTTTACACCCACACCTGAAGATGATTTTGACCCCATCTAGATTAGGTTAGGGATCCAACCAAAACCAGAATTATATACACAACCATAGTGCACCATGTTGTTTCTTTCTCTTTATCTTGAAGTGAAAAATCCCATAAATGCTAGAGGTTTTTGGCATGAATATCAATAATCAGACCTTAGTGCTCATATACTGAGTTACTATGTTTACTAATATTTCCAGTTTGTTTTCCTTCAGATTGTGGAATTCATTGCCGTGTTATTGGGAACTGGTGATGAAGCTGCTGAGAAGGAGCTAGTTAACTCTGGTGCTATCCAGAGAATCCTAGATCTCTTTTTTAAGTAAGCATTCTGTTTTAATTTTCTTTACAACATGTAAGTTTCACTAATTCTGTCAATCTTTTTGCAGGTATCCCTTCAATAATTCATTGCACCACCATGTTGAGAGCATAATAACAGCTTGCCTGGATAGCAAGAATAATGCCATCGTTGATCATCTATTTCAAGACTGCAATATAATTGGGAAATTTCTACAAGCAGATAAAGATCCCAGTCTCTCCAGTGACTCAAATCTGGTAAAGATACATACAACCTTCCCTTTCAAGTACTTGTACCTTGTTTTGTCTGTCCGGTTACTTTGATATGTGCCATATTGGAAGCCCCCATAATCTAAAATCTTTATGATTTTTAAACTTTTTGGCTTTGCAGTTGACGAAACCCGCTGCTGGCAGACAACCACCTCGTGCTGGCTACATTGGACACATAACACGACTTGCTAACAAGCTTATTCAACTGGGAAATTGCAATGACCATATTCAAAGATATTTACAGGTTTAATATTTTCGTTATCCGAGAATAATTGATTTGGTTCCCATATGGTTATCATGCTTCTACTTCTTTTGATATATGATAGTACTGCATAATGATCTGCTGAATTGATGGTGTCACTTATATATTATCAATTGCAAAAGATGGTGCATACAATAAAATATTATGGTATATCCAAAAGATATAATTGCATACAATTACAAGATCATATCTTTTTGAAATAAATTTGCATACAGTTGCATATATTAAAATCATGATCATTTTGGCTAAGCCAATATAAGTTGTGGTCAAGCTTCTGGGGTTTTATATGAAACCAATGAAATTGAAGGAAAATCCTATAGGATGACTTGGACTAGCAATGCTTCATGGGTCAATGCTGGGTAGTTAAGAAACATGTTCAGAAAATTAGTAGAAATGAGAATGCATCTAGAGGCACATCTCGGGGATAAAATGAAGGATAATCGATTGAGACGGTTTGCGTTCAATATATCGGTTGAGATGGTTTGCGTTCAATATAAGCCAATTAGTGTGGCGGCAAAGTGATAGGATGATACAAAGCAACGAGGGCTTGAGGAGGTCCAAGTGAACTTGGATGAAGCAATTAAGAAGGATATAGTATTGGTTGCTTTAACTGAGATGGGCCTTTACATAGCCGAATTGAAGAAAAGGATTAATGTAACCGACCCAAAAATTTCAGATAAATACTTCATAACTTTGTTGTTGTAATTAAGCTAAACTATTGGTGAGGACATCTAGTGGATTAGTTTGTTTTAGTTGGTTGGATCATTTTATCTTAATTTGTTTTAGTTGGTTGGGTCATTTTATCTTATTATTTTAGTTGGTTGGATCATTTTATCTTAATTTGTTTTAATTGGTTGGGTCATTTTATCGTATTGTTTTAGTTGGTTGGGTCATATTATCTTGGTTTGTTTTAGTTGGTTGGGTAATATTATCTTCTTTTATTTTAGGTGATTATTGTAGTTGATTGGTTTATCTTATATTAGTCCTATATTTGTTGTGGTAAGAGTTTTTATGTGTGTTGTAAGTTTATATAAGGTCAAGACTGTTTTGTTATTGAGTAGATGATTGATAATGAAAATTGCTATTGAAGTATTTGTAGCTAGTGTGCTTTTCGGTTAGATGCCCTAGGGAGAGAATCCTGACAATTTTCTTCGGTTTTAAACTGTAAGTTGAGATTTCTTAGTGTTCGTTCCCAATTATCTTTTTTCTTGTTGTTCGTCCCTCATCAACTATCTATATGGTTAATTTGAATAGTATAACCCAACAATAAATGATAAATAAATCACTTCCACCATTTGTAGAATAGTAAAGCCTGGAGAACAAGTATCACAACATCATCATTGTGTTCATCATTGGAGCCTAAACATGGGTTGGTTTTGTAATATTTTGCTTCTATTGTCAACTTGACATCAACTGTCTATAAATGGGTACTCAGTTTTTGGGTCGAGACCTATGTAGCACAAACACTCTTATCATGAAGCGGTACACATCGTATGCATTTTTAAGAATTTGCCACATATTGGCGTGTCATGTGCTTGTTGATATCACCGTGTCCGTGCATCAAATGCCTATGACAATCATTTGCAAAGGAGTGACTTTCAGTAAGTCGTGAGGGTGTAGTTGGTGAGCTGTGAGAGTTATATTGTGCTTTTAGGGGCTGTTTGTTTGGACGTAAAAGCCGTAAAAGGCCGTAATTCATAAATGACTTACAACCCAGTTACAATTGCAGCGTTTGGACCGTAATTCGTAAAAGGCTTACGCAATTCAACTACCACTCACTTGCAATCCAATTTCACTCACTTACAGTTAATTTTGTGGTCATGCAAATTTATATTATTTTTTTATGTTAATATTAATTTTTTAATATTTATTTGCAAAAATTTTTAAATCACTAAATAGTTAACTTTGTGGTCAACTTTTCACTTACGACATACACATTACGACAACCAAGCACGATAAAACACGATACACTTTCTCACTTACGATTTTATATTACCAATCAAACATCGTAAAACTTACATGCTTGTAACTCATTTACAACTGTAAAAGAATTTACTAATTATGACTTACGAATTACGACAACCAAACAGACCCTTAATCTCACACACCCATCCAAAATTCCCTGAAGTTTATAATTAGTTGCATGAAATTGGATAAACATAGAAGTCCAATTCCAGGATTTGATCAAATCTCGTTGTTTGATTTCTTGTAATCGAGGAATTCTAGTTCCCATGATTTAAGTGGTGGACTGGAATTCATTATTTTCAGAAAGAATTCCAATTGCTAGAGTTCTAAAGGGGTGTTAACTTACTTGGTGTTGAGCTTGCTAATTACAGTACCCATGCAATCAAATGCACACGATCTGGAAAGGTCTTAACAAAGATGGATGATGACGCTGATACCTGAACCAAGGATAAAGCCAAAAAACAGTCTTAAAACACAGTTAAAATTTCTATTAATAATGTTAAATTGTTCTATTTTGTTTTATTAGAATTTAGGTTGGTCATTGGTATTGCTTGCACATAATACATGATTTATAAGTACAACGATGACTTACACTTTATTGAATTCAGGTTGTCTTGGTAAAATGTGTGTCAGCAGTGGAACTGCTAATTTGTAATTTGGTTGGTAGTTTCAGAAATGTTTGTAGACGCACAAATTACATTCACACATTTATTTGGTCCTCTTTTCCCCTTACCAGAACTGTTGCTTTCATGTTATTAATTTCTTTCCGTAGCCGACTAATGAGAAAATTAACTAGCAGTTATGCATGCAGTTAAACTCCTGCTTAAGTATATTAATATTTTTAATGGTCTTTCTATTGATTTTAGGAAAATGCTGAGTGGAATGATTGGCAAACTAACGTCTTGCAAGAACGCAACACAGTGGAAAATGTTTTTCGGTGGGCTTGTGGGTATGTATCCTAATTGCAAAGTGCATACAACTCCTTGATATGAATTATTAAATGGCAATGCCGTCAACTACTGCTTTATTCACATGGCTGAAGATTTCTGGATGAAACAACTGCAACAGATAATTTGACTTTATGAATAGCTATTTTGTTATCAGCTTCTTGCCAACCTGAAGATTAATAGCTTATCAATTATTGGCTTGGTTTTTTTTTTTTTTTTAATCACAGTGAAAAACAGTTGTAGACATAACATTTACTGAATAAATATTTCTCTGAATTAAAGGTACTGATGTTACTGTTACTGTTTGCAGTCGTCCAACTGCATTGCAAGAGAGGACTAGAGATAGTGATGAAGATGAGATCAATGACCGAGACTATGATGTGACAGCCTTGGCAAATAATCTGAGTCAGGCCTTCAGATATAGCTCTTATGATAATGATGATGCAGATGAGGTGAAGTGCTTAAGTTTCACTTGAACGGTCTGGTATATTGGACTGCAAGTCTTTACCTTCTTTCTTCTTCATAAGATTACAGTTTGCTGTTATTGATTTATTTATTATTATTTTTTATGTACTGTAAGGTACTTGTCATTTCTGTTCATCATATCACTTCACATTTTTCATCATTTGCATGTGACAACTAATATTACATTTGATTTCTTGCAAATGTTCTTTTACAAAATACTTGTTTGCATGTTTGAATACAATGTCTAAAGGAAGATAAACAAAAGAATTTTTTTTATTTAAAAAAAAAAAACTTCAACAACTATGTGGATGCTGTCCATTTCTTAGTGAATGCTGTACTTGACGTACAAACATGTTCATGTTTGTGATTCCATTGTGGCAGAAATGAAACTTGAAATATTAATAAACTTCCTGAGGGGTAGCAGCCTAGGCTTTTGGGTTGAAGATTGTCCTTCCGCATCTACTACTTTAGAGAAGGGCCCATTGACAAAAGAATAATGGGTGCAGAAACAGATATCTAAACTAAGATGGTTTAATAAAATGTATGATTCAACTTATTTTGTTTATGAAGGTTAAATGAATTGCCATTATGTCTGGCTTATCTATAAATCAATTGGACATTCTTGTTTAAAGCAGGCCCCCCCAAACAACCCAACTCCCCACCCCCCCCACCCAAAAAAAAAAAAAAAAAAAAAAAAAAAAAAAAAAAAAAAAAAAAAAAAAAAAAAAAAAAAACCACATCCGCACATCCATGCAGCACACACCCGCAAACACCCGGCACACAGACTCTCACAAGAATGATGAAGTTGTGATCTTTTCTTTGAAACTTTAGAGCTTGGGGTTCTGTAATAATCATATATACATTCTGACCACCCAAAACTGCAGGATGTATATTTTGATGACGAGTCTGCTGAAGTTGTGATCTCTTCTTTGAGGCTTGGAGATGACCATGAGAGGTAGTTTCTGTTTCTTCCAAGATGCTATGTCACATTTTCTATATCTCTATATAATTGGTTCATAATCCATGGGTTCAGCTTATTTTGTCTTTATTTGGCAGTAATCTATTTACAAATTCGAACTGGTTTGCTTTCCAAGAAGATAGAATCACTGAAGAGCCTCTGAGCACTTCCACTGTTGATAGGATGGAAGATATCAGCCTGAATGGTACAACCAGTGACAACGAGGAGGAGGTGGTGGTTGGAGAGGATGGGGAATTAGGAAATGCTGCAGATTCATCTAGAACTCATTCAGATTTGGTTGGCAATAACACCACAAATGGGCTTGAGGATCAGCTGTCAACATATCCACAGAAGGGAAGTGCCCTTGATGACATTAGCCTGTTCCGGTTTGAGACAGGAGCAAATGATGATCTGTTTAATGATCAGCAATTACCTGACTGGGTTGGTTGGCGTGAGCCATCTGATATCCACGTGGATGGCACCAATGATGTTTCAACCACAGCAGATGCTGTTGAAAGCTCTCTACCAAATGGCTTGGACCGAGCTGATGTGAGCCCTACAAGCACATCAGAGCCCATTGACACAAAAGCAGAAGGGACTGCACCCTCATTGTTTGAAGAGGATGCGGAGTTGTTGGTGTTGATTTGGAGAGCCCAAAGAAAAGCACTGCCACCAAGTCTCTTGAAATGGAGATATCGGGCGAGGATAAGCCCGGGATGATGGAATTCAATAAGAATCACTGGCGGGCGGAGCCAGAGGTTGGCGTTGTTCAGGAATGAGGGAAGGCTTTCAAACTTTCATGTAACTGAAAAACTTGATTGTGGCAGCAGTTGTACATGTACTGTATCATGTGGGCTTAAGTTTGTTATTTCCTGTCTCGTTAGGGAAAGAACGGTCTGTCATGCCATTTTGGTGGCAATTGTACTGCTCTTATAGTCAACCACTGCTTCAGTTTCAAGTTTTGCCCGCTAGGCAACTTTTTGTTTCCGCTGATATGAACTGCTGAGCTTTGTACTGATGTCACACCCTCTTAAATATTCTCACAGATGACAAGTTGGTCGTTTCGTATTCTGTTCATTCATTTATTAACACTGGATGCTGGTTGTATTTCTTGACCCCCTTTCATTTCCCCTTTTTCTTTTTATGGTGATAAATTGTTGGTAACTAATTATATCATATCACCCTCTCTAATGATTTGAGAGTATGTTATTGAGTCGCTGTTCTTTTTATTCTTTATTTTTCCCTCCTCGAAGAATCAGCTAATATCTGTAGCAGCATTCTTTTGTTTTGGTAGAAATGCCTGTTATTTGATGATACTTGTGCGGTTGTCTGCTATCTCGTGCTTTTGATCCTGCTCATTTGAGTTATGGCCTATGCTAGCCTACTGTGGTTTATGCTTTGCTTCTTGTTGTTGTTGTAGAGTTCTCCTGTAAATAGGAGTGATTCTATTATAGAGTACACAACAAATTTGAAAAATACACAAAATGAGGTAGCCTGTACTTGCCAATTTATTTTTCTTCCCAAGAGAAAAAAAAGACGACGACTATAAAATTTTCCCGTTTCACTCTACCGAGTCTGTCGTGGGTGCCAAAGAAACAAATTGGTCTCAGAAACCCTAAAGCTATCACGCATCTAGATAAAGAAATCAGCATGAACGAATCACTTTAGAAAATATATAACGTTAGATTTCAGAATGCTGATCATGATTCATGTTACCTCTCAGAGAACAAATTTAAAAAAATATAAATGTTGAAGCTGGAAGCAATCAGCGTTCTAGCATTCTTCAACATTCAACTATCATCCTTTAGTCTCTGTTATTCGTTCCAATGGGAAAATTGCTTATTATAATTAGCACAAACAAAAATGCTTACCATATAGCAGCCTGTGCGAGGTGCAGTGCTATTATGAGGCGATACTTGGCAGCTAATAGTAATCTATTGTATATTTAATCACCTTCAGTTGCCACAAACCTATACCTTCATGTACTTTTTGTCACAACCATTTATTAATAATTTGGGAAAATTCAGTGATCATTTCTCACTATCGTTTTCGCCTGTCTCCAACCAATCACGTCCACCAGATAAGTTACCATTAAACAATAACTTTAATAACTAGCAAGATTTATAACATAGAAAAAAATACATCCCTACCTATTAGTTACCAGAGGGCATATAATCAATACTTTTTCATATTTATACGTGAAATTATTTCTGGCTTAGTTTAGTGTGTATATATCATTGAAAACTGGGAAATACATGTATCCTGCCGCACATTGAGGCAACTGAAAATAAGTACAAAAAATTCAATTTTTTTCAACAATTAATCAACTAAAAAGTGAATCGTATTTCTATTATTTTTTCAAACGGAAATCAAAATTTGAGCAACTCGTGGGAGTCAGCACAAAAAATACTTGGTGCTCCTTCATACAATCAATTGATCATATAAAGAGATGAAAACAATGTGGATTGGTTGCATTTCAAGCCTGGATACGTGAAGACTCCCCAACAGCAGTTTCCATCCTTTGGTACCATCCACCAATTTCCGTGTTTTCCACCATGTCTCTACCAGCCTTCAAGTAACGAATTGGTCTAAGAACACCGAAAACGGCAAGATCGGCTAAGTTTGGCCTGGACCCCCCTGGAAAAGATAGGCGCAACAGAGATTATTAATAAATAAACTGCAAGATGTCAGTGTTGGATTCTCAATGGAATACAACATACCAAGGAATTCTCTGCCTTTGAGAGCTTTGGTCCACGTTTCTGCAGCCTCATACAGAGCAGCACGTTCATCAGTGATGTTGTACTTCTTCTTAAGCTTCTTGGACACCATGTACATAGCTGCTGCTCCAGCATACTTTACCGTGAGCATCTCCGTATAGCTAAAGTTGCCTGCATGTTTATGAGCTTATGTGAGATCAAAGTTTCCAATTGAATGTTGCAAAGTTAAAGCTTGTAATCAGATATTAAGCAACAGTGGAACATACATACAATTTTCCCACAAGAAAAATTCAAATAAGAGAATAGCTATCAAAGTTACATGTATATTCTATTAAAGTGAAGTCATTATTCAGATAAAATCTCAATAAATTAGTAGTATACGAGACTACAAGCAGCAAAATGCCAGCATATCAACATTTATGGTTATGTTTTTTTTGCTTTTTGGGTCTGTTTTATTTTATTTTTTTTAATTTTCACTCTAGTGTCCCACTTGTTGATAGAATTTGATATTTGTCTCCTCCTCTCTCCATCCTCCTCTCATGACTAAGTAGCAGAACTAAGTTCTAATGGTTATTCAAGGGGTTAGAGTATTTGTCACTCAATCTTCAAAGTGGGGTTAGAGTTGTGGGTCACATATCACGCCCTAAAATAGTTACCCTTTAGAATGGATAGGACAAATAGAAATTTATTTACAGGTGCATTCCTAAAATTTCCTCTGCCGAAACAGAGGTTTATTAATTATGGGGTTTGATAACGAGTTATATGTTTCTAAGTCGCATTTGATGTTGTCGCATACTTGGAATGGAAACTTAGTTTCAGGTGCGCCGGTGTTCTCGGTTGGGCTGCGCTGAAATACCAGTGCTGGTACTGGCAACACTCTCATCATAGGACATGGATCTTTGATATTGAGATGAAAACCTAGCAAGGGAAAATTCAGGAAAGGATACCTTTTTAACTAGAAAAGGATTTTGGAATTTCCAATAGAAAGACTTTTCTGATAAGGAGATGACTTTCCCGCGAGAAAAACAATTTGTGATGTTTTTGATGTGGAGATTACTTTCACATCAAGAATAAGTTTTTTTGACAGAGAGAGGACTTTCCCACAAGAAGAACAAAATGTGGAGTTCCTGACGTGAAGATCACATAAAAAATAAGTTTTTTTTGATTTATCTTGTGATAGCTCTACTACCAAGAAATTTGTCGAGTTTTTTGATGTGGAGAGGATTTTTCTCATCAAAATAGGATTTTTTTTTTTTTATGGGTTTCCTAGTAGAAAGAGGACTTCTCCACCAGAAAAATATTTAGAATTTTTAATAGAAAGAGGACTTTCATGTCGAAAGAATATTTAGGAGCTTCTGATTGGGAGAGGACTTTCCTATTAGAGGAGGATTTTAGTTTCCACTTTTAGGAAAGTTCCATGGTGGTCAATTTTAAAGTTTAAAGAATTTCAGTTCAGTGATTTAGTGGTCAATTTTAGAACTTGGGGTTTCAATTTAATGACATGGTGGTCAATTTGAGGTTTTTTGTATTTTGATTCAGTTTAGTGATAGTGGTAGTTAAAATTTGGATTTGGGTCTAATTTAGTGACATCATGGTCGATTTTGGAATTTGAAAGTTAGCTCTTGAACTTTGCAGATCTGATTTAGTTTTGTGATATCATGGTCCATGGAAAATTGAGAATTTTGAATTTGGACATAGTGGTCCATTTTAGAATTATGATTCCACTTTTATGATGTGGTGGTCTAACGATTTAAAGACTCGAAACTTGGTTTTAGTTATAACATTTTTGTCCATGGAACTTGAATATTGGACTTTGAAAATTGGTTCAAGTTTAGGTGAAGAAGGCTGCTTTCTCAAAGTTGAGACTTGAAAGGATGGGGAGCAGACCTTGCCATCACTCACCGGACAACCCATATCATATCAGTCAATAGACTAATTCACTCGACTTAAAACAAGGCGACAAAAGAAGAAGATTTGGTGAGAGAATCTGGATTTGTAACTTTTAGTTTGATTCTAGATTTGAATCTTTGAATATGATTCTAGTTTAGGGACTTTGCGGTCCACAAGTCTTGGGTTATGGGTTTGATCTAAATTAGGACATTATGTTTCAATTTGAAATTTCATCCAATCTATGGAGATATACTCGACACTTTTGTTTTGGCTGGTTTAAAAACATAGAAGTCTATTCATTTTTTCTCACTTTATAAATATAAAGATCTATTTTGTCATTTTTGGCATGTAGGGTTTATTGGTAATTTTCTATCCAATATTGGAAAGTTCACATATTTAATGCTATTTTATCATGTCTCCAATCTTATGGTTAATTTTCACTAATTGGTAATGTTTCAGTCTGCTTTGAATAATGTCCACAAGCCTAAATTTTATATCCTTTTGGTATTCATGGACAATATTGAACCCTTTTATAGTGTTGCACCTATGATGGCTTTGTGGTAATTTTGCATCAATTTGGCTCTTTCCCGTACTTTGTATATTGGGGCTTCCAATAATTTCTGAACTAGCCTATTTGGTGACTTCAAACTAATTCATGCATTCACACAATTATTGTATCCTGTCAAATAATTTCATTTGAACTAATTTAAGGCCTTATCAAATATCGGTCCTGCGCGAACACGGTGGTAGTAGTTGCACTAGGGCTTACGTTATCCCCATCCATGCCTTTTAGTACTGAGCTTGGTATTTAGAATTTGAGCCATATGACTAGTATAGAGATTTGAATAACCGAGATCCTTGTTCAGAAAAAAGATTTATTGATATCGATTGGTGCCTATTTTTGTTTGCCTCACAAAACTATGATTTCTGGAAAATTGATTCAAGTCTCCTAAAGTTGATATCTCTTCCACAGTCTTTGGCTAATTTTGAGGTTTTTCTGAATCAATTTCAAAACTTTTAGCGGACTAGACCACTTTTAACTTTTTGTATTTTTTTTCCTAGGCCAACTATAGACCTTTGACAGTTTTACGCCAAACATGATGACCTGCCTTTTTTAATTGATTTCGTTACAACCCATTGTACAAAGTTGCAACATGAATCCAGACAATGAACCTTCGGATAAAGTTGCATAACCAGATTGCAAAATCATCAAGCAGATTAGTTCAGATCACGGGTAACTTGAAATCCTGATAGTGGCATGGACATGTACCTAAATGCAATTATCTTAAGCATTGTCATGAGCTTCAAGGCTTTTCTTTCTTCTTTCTTTCTGCTAAGTGCAATCCAAATTTCTCAAGCTTGAGGCTTTGCTCTTGCTGTAGATTGGATCAACTCAGATGCAGGCTTGTCTAGTGGATAAATAGAAATTTTCATAGACATGACATGAAGTCCGTTTCAATTCCATCATGTGCGGTCTAAGCATAATTGCAGTTTCATTTTGCCATCACTAGGATGGGAACATGTCATCATCTTTAGGAAATAAATCTGTGATTGCAGTCGAGTAGCCTAAGAAGCAAACACTAGGGAGACTAATGAAGAGAATGTAGAGTTGCACAGTGCTTTCAGGTCAAGTAGGATAGAGAGACAGAGCAGGCATCATGTCTGGGTTTTTTCTCTGGAGTTCATTTACATATATGCTTTTCAAGGGTAGAAAAAGAAAGTTGGACTTCATGGAGTGGCTAAGAAATGCCACGGGCATTTATCATTGATTTGAGATTTTAAGTTGGTTCACAAACCATTAGGAACCTATCTTTAAATGAAGGGATCATGCAAAAGTCTAATCCATTTTATAAACGAGCCTAACTGCTCAATGTTCCAAGAATAGTTGCTTGTAAAGAATGGTGAGCATACCTGCTCAAGATCTCCAAGCATACTGCTTGTTTGGGAGATAAGCTTAATTGCTTGGCATTACGAGCTTAAGTTCTTTATAGGAATGGAGCAACTGCACGATAAAGTTTGAGCTTACTGCTTCAATGATATGAGTGTAATTGCTCAAGAGAGTTAGAGCTTAACAGCTCGATCATGATTGGCACAGCTCAATAAAACTTGAGCTTAACTGCTCAAGAAAATTTGAGTTTAACTACTTGATAATACTAAGCGTAACTACTGGAGATAATCTGAGCTTACGAAAAAATTTAAGCCAAACTGCTCGATCATGATCGAGGGTAACTGCTCGAGAAAATCTGAGCTTAACTGGCCCTATAGTGAGGGTAACTGCTCCAAAGACAGTTTATTATTGCATATGTTAACAACAAGATCGGGGACAATGATGTTGGTGGAGCCTTGGAGTGAGACCTCACTCTCCTTCTTTATCGAGTGTAACTACATGAGAAGAAAAAGAGCAGGTCGAATGAGAGTTTGATGTCGAGGCTGTAGTTGATAATGTGGATAGCACTACAGGTCAGTTGCAAAGTGAAATCGAGCTTAATTAAGTCGAACCCAGTTGGGCTCGGGGAAGAAGATGAAAAGAGAGAATCAAGTTGGTGCAGGAAAAAAATTTGGCTTGGATGGTTTGCTAGGGTATTAGTTTGGGAAATGAAGCTTTTGATTTCATGGTGGAGTGGAGAATGAATATATGATTGGAGATGCCAATTAAAACCCCAAAGTGCAAGGCCTCAGGTTGTGCTTTAAATAGGCATATTGAGATAGTAGCAAGCTGGAAAAGTAGGCGAATTTCTTGGAAATTTTCGGGGATGGTTGAGCTAGGTAGAAATTAGTTGAGAAGGTTGAGTAGATAACTGGATAGTCAGATTTTGTGGAGGTTGTCATGATTGGGCTGCAACAATGTGACAGGGTGAATGTGAAATGGGTATGAGGCTCAATAAAGTAGTTTTGAACCCAGTTCAAAGGGCTTGGTTAGGGTTGACTATATTGATCCAATTAAATGATCAAACGAGTCCATTGCTTTATGTGTGTACATACTCTGGTCTAGCTCCCACATTAGCCTACCTGGGGACGTATGAATGAGGTTTTCTAACTTTGACTGGTTCTTATTTGCTTGTGAAATTTATATACCCATTTTATCATTAATTGAAATCTTTGAAAACTCCCCGAAACTTGTATGTGTAGTAGTACACGTGACACATCATACATATCAAGCTCACTGGACCAGCCTGTAAGCTATTTTGATTAATTCATTTTATAGGGTGCCACAAGTTAGCTTGCGTCATTAGGAGCAATCCTACTTTGATTAATTTTGACTGTGAATTAATTCAAGTCACACCCAATTCAATTTGTTTAAATTTAAAATTACGAGCCCCCACAATAGTAAAGAAAGAAATATGTCTATTTTGAAAATTTTTGTACCTCAACAAGAGCATTTGCCAGTCAATCTTTAAAGTGGATAACAATCCTAGTAATTATCCCAAGAACTGGACACCAGTTCCCCTCAAAACGGAGGCACTGGTTGGCCAAATCAGCTCATCGACCTAATCTTGGTGTTTTATATATTAAATATTTAAATTTTAGCATCAAGAATTTTGATGAAAGGTAACTTTTTCCTACAAATGGCAAACTAATGTCTCGGAGATGGTTGGAGAACAAGACAGTGTTCTCTGTTTCAAAGATTGCATTCACACAGAGAAGTACGTAGAAGAAATTGCATATTTTCTTCAACTGTAGTTTGTTTTAGCAATATTATTCACATGGGATTGTCGCCAATGGCCGAGATGGGATTTGCAAGCTGGTAATGCATAGAGTTACTACTGCATAATTATAAATCTTCAATTATAAAAAAAAGAGTTTAGAATTTCTAAGCAAAGAGCAAAAATGTGGATAATGCAAGTTATAGTCAGAACTTTAAGAGGATGATACAATTATTTACTGACTTTTTTAGGATATTTGAAGAGAAAAAAAATAAGCATAACTTAAAGACAAACTTGGAATGTTGCTATAATGTTTGGCTGCAATGGAGAAGGTAACAGGTACAAGCTCAGGTACAAATGTACAAGCTTAGCCACCTGTAAGAATTTACTCTCCTATTAGACTTTTATGTCAAAAGGAATTTAAAGGTAAATTTACTTCTTTTGCATGTAGGTAACTAATTGCATGACCTAGCTTAACTACTTATGATGGATAAGAACTCATATATTTTGCAAGTAGTTAAAGATTAGATATAAGAAATGGTACCACTTGAATAGCAATTAAAAAAAGTTACTAATTAAATAACAACTCAGGTTAAAACCACCCATAGAGACAAATAACTGATGTAACTAACCACTATCATCATAACTAACAAATTCGCATGACCACTTTCTTGCAAAAGGCTCCATACTTTCGGGCTCTTCCATGATAATCGGATGAATCATACTTCATAGAAAAATGAGCGCATGTTGTTGACTACAGGTGGGTCACAAAAACAACTGCGCTCCTAACTGCATGGGTGTTCAAATTCTAGCTTGGGCATGTGCCCAAGCTGGATGCTATGCAACTCCACCACTGATTGTCACATATATACTTCAAAACATAATGACACGTGTATGAGCCTCCCATTGGTGGCTATGCCCCCAGTCGAGCTCCTGAAAATCCTACTCATACGCGTATTTCTTGCCTCCCTCTTAATCTCATTGGTCTGCAGTAAAGTAGGGCAAATGATGTTAAAGAAAAGAATCCCTTGCGTGTATGGCCAAATTACAAATCTTAACTGGCTCATAATATGAAGGCTACTTAAAAGTGCTGATTACTAGTGGCCAGATTTTGTAAACGTAGAAAGCAAGCGGGCCGAGCGACGGGTCTAAAGCAGGTCCAGCCAAACCTACTATGCTCTAGAAAATCTGAAGGCTTCTTAAATGTTAACCAATTATCAATCCCATGATCCCCAACTATGTCTGCACTGACATAAGCTGGAGGTCCTCATGTCCATGTCAGACATGTATCTACACCAACACTTGCGATACTTGGCGGACACGTTCATGACATTATAAACTGTCTAAAAATCACTTAAGACAAGTCATAAGATAATAGAGTCCATACTTCAGACACGAGGCTAATCAAAACCACTCGCGCAATGTCAAAACGCAGGGCTCAAAGCCTACATCCCAGCATCCCTCCAATGTTAAGACGCAGAGCTCAAGCTCGCGTCTCACCACCACTTTTAGTGCTCAGACACGGAACTTGAAGCCCGTGACTCAGACGCGAAGCTCGACACAGTTTGAAACTCACGTTTCAACACCACCGCGACACCTAAATACGAAACTCAAGACCCGCATCTAACGTTCCTCAACGGCTAAACGTAGGGCTTAAGTCCGCGTTCCAACTGCAGAGGAGCCTTGCGTCTCAATTATAACTACCCCCATTACTGTGTCAAGTACTGCTCACGTAATGAGGGGAGTTAATACCCATTATGGAGGATTTTTCGAGGACAATTTTACCCCTGAAACCCCTATAAATAGCTCAGTTTGCTATTGAAGAGGTGTCGAATTTTTCAGCTGAGGAATACTTATAAAGAGTAAACTCTTCTACCAACTTGCTGAGTTCAAATTTTTACCTAAGTCTCTTTGAGATTTCATTAGATAAGAGTTGTGCTACTCCATCAGTGATTTAAGGAGAATAGTTCCAGAAGAGCCTGACGTTCACCCGGTCACCGAAAACAAGACTCACTTTTCACCGCTACGCAAAGAACCCAGCCTTAAACAAAGTGAAGATTTGAGCTTGAGTCTCTTCTCTCTCTTGTAGTTGGATTTTGACTTGTTGTAATCTTTTATTGATTCAAGAAAATTTTGCAATACTTTCAAACTTTCCTCCCCGTACAAGAGACATGTCCTCTGGTCTTGAACTAGCTTGAAATAGTTTGATAGCTTTGATGGCGTTTAATTTTTATGGTTTATCTGATAAGGCATTAGAGCTTATACGAAATTGCCTTCAAATGATTTATCATTATGAATCCTGAGGTTATATTATACCTTATCCTTATGCTTTATTCAAAATATAATATTATTTTAGTACCATGTCTATGATGAATCCGTATATTAGTTTTTAGGATAAAGATTTTATATACACCCCCCCTAAATCTTTGGTATCTAGAAATTTATCCTCAAATATTTGATATTATAAATTTACCCCCCAAATTATCTAGATCTTAAAAATTTACTTCTCCAGTTAAATTTCGAATAAAATAAGAGTGTTTTATCCATTATGCCCTTTCCTTTCGTCTTCACCTCTTCTCCGTCATTATTTTTACATGACATAACCCAAATCCTATCAAATCCAATATTCTTATCCCTCCCCACGCTCTCTCTATCCCCTTAAAACTAAATTTCTCTGAATTTATTTTCAAAATTTTGTGAATTTTTTCTCAAATTTCTTAATGGGTATGTAAAAATGATTTGATGTGGGTTTTTTATGATGAGTAAAATAGAAATGTGTTTGATTTGAGAAAAAAAAGTGGATGAGGAGAAATAGGTAGAAAATGTGACTAATCTTTAAACTTAAGTTAGGATGTAGTGGTTTAATCATTTAAACAAGGATAATTTAATCATTTTAAAAAAAATAGGCAAGTTAAGAGAATTAAAACACAACTTTAGGATTTTGTGAATCTGTGTATCCATGTTCTGTTCTTTCCGCCTCTGTCTACGCAACATAGATCCCCAACATCCTTTTGCAAATACTTCAAGTGTATAGATGAATATCAGGAACTAGTTTTTATTTTTTGTCTGTTCTTTGGGTGGGTGGAGATAATTGGCCGATAACTTTGTAAGTTTATATAAAGATATGTGGTCCAAAATTTGTATTACACACTATACTGTAATAGTCTTCATAGTTCAATTTTTGGGTCAGAAAGCGTGAGAGTTTTTGTTTTTAGAAACTACCAGGATATAAACAAACTTTTAACATTTCTCATTGAAACGATTATAACAAATAGGTTCCTGACTAATTTGGGCACCTCCCTCTTGGCCACCCCTCCCCCTCTCATGGTTCAAAAACTTGGCCGTTCCGTTCCGACTCGGAACCGAAACGACCTTCTCCGTTTCGAGACCGGTCCACAGGTCGACCTATTGCATTGTTTTACTTGACTCGAGGCTGACTCGGCCGAGTCACCCCAGTCAAGGCCGAGTCAGCCCTGAGTCAAGGGCGAGTCAAGCCAAGTTTCATATAATTAATTTCATATAATTAAATTTTTTACTAAAAAGATAGAGCTAATTTTTACTTTAGTAAAAAGAGTAGTTAATTTAAATTTAATTAATTTCATATAATTTACTAAATTATTCATTTATTTTGATATTTTAATACTACAACGCATGTATTATACATTATCTTCATATTTAGTGTGCTAAGTGATATACTTTGGACATATTATACGTCAATTTTGATGTCTACAATTTTTTTTAAAGATTTACCTTGACTTTTTCAGAATTTTTTGAGCTCTCTATGTAGCGTTTCGCATGTCTTACCCGAGTCCGTTCCGTGACACCGCGATCGATGTGGAATGGTGCCCGCCGAGTGGGCGGCCGAGACCGCGACTTTGAATCATCCCCCCCCCCCCCAACACACGCACACACAAAAACAACTTCCCACCTCCTGCGGCCTAAAGGTTCTTGTTTCGCCGCTAGATCCTTCCATATATTAGTCTGAGGTTTCGTTTAGAGGCTCTTTCTTCCTTTTTTTATTTTTTATTTTTTTAATTTTTTTAAACAAAGGT
Source organism: Agave tequilana (assembly GCA_038442645.1). Classification (NCBI taxonomy): domain Eukaryota; kingdom Viridiplantae; phylum Streptophyta; class Magnoliopsida; order Asparagales; family Asparagaceae; genus Agave; species Agave tequilana. The sequence continues at coordinate 38,089 of JAVJIF010013653.1, forward strand.
TGTATCCTAAACATGGAACCTCCCATAACCCAACCCCACTTCTTTACCACTCAGCTGGGGTTCCATGGCAAACTATCAAATATTTAGTTGTATATGAATCCTCGAGAAAACCCTTTTTTTAATGAAGAAACCCATAATTTGGGCGCCCCTTGATGCCATCCTATAACAGACCTAGATAAAATTCATAGGAAATAACAAATAGGTTTCATCACTAATTAGCTTTTCTCACAATTTTGAAAACCCGATCACATCTGAAAATTTTTAGCATTTAGTATTGCAGTTGTTCAAAGATATTTTGCACCATCCAGTTTTGCTTTTTTTTTTTAATTGGAGTAACATAATTTTCTTGGAAATGCAATCATATGCATATACTTAGGTTTCACCATAATGCTGTACTGTTTCCTCATTAATCTCAATATAGCCATTCTTAAATCTCACACCAGTGTTTTATCCTTGCAATTTTCCAAAATGTAAGAGTAACCATGTTTTATAAGTTGTCCAACAAAATACAAAACAAATGAAGCTGAACAAATGGGATGGATATTACTGTAAAATTCAAAACCAGACAAAGTACAATCTCAAATGTAGTTGGTGTAGTATCTTACCATTATTTGCTATATAATCAAAGGATTCGAGAGCCTCAGAAGTGGTGCGATATATATTTGGCGACAAGACGTGCACAAGGTGATCATCCACCCACCTATATCGTGACAAGATGTACAGATAGTCAATATATCAGATGAACTGCTTATTATGTGAGACTGATTTGACTAGTCAAATCAACATGTCTAAATCAATTTTATTTATTTATTGATGAATAATAATGCAAAAAAAAACATATATAATCTCAAGATCACCACATAAGCATACTATCCTAACTCCTAAGAGTTCATATAGAGACTGTTACATAATGAGATCAATTTTGATTAAGAGGGATCTTCAGCCAGCTTGACCAAGAACCATTTTGAGTTGTGGCTAAGAGCTGTCTAAATTTAAAAATTCTTTTTGTGCTTTAACATAGTATAGCACTGTAGCTTAATTTTTATATAGATATATTGATTTGCTGAGTATTCTTTTCAAAACCAATGAACTATTGCAAATCCCTTAATCAAAACATGGTCTATTTACAATTTTTTAACTTTATAATGCATAGATTTTATTATTAATATGGTAAGCTGTTCATTAATAAGTCTAGGTGCAGTGGATAGAAAGTGTCACATTTCACTTTGATTTATATAGTGCAAGCTTCCCATTGGCCAATTCCAACCACTGCTCAGAATGTTTTCTTCAACTAGGGGAGTTTCAGGACTAGAACAGGGAAAAGCAGTCTTCATATTGGTGAAGCAAACATGGAACTTGAACGACAATGAGTAATTCCAACTTCAGTGCCAGTCCAAATACCACCTTACTGATTACGTGGAAAATATATCAAAAAACAAAAAGAAGTTTTTACATATAGGTATACAAAAATTGTACCTTCGCCATTTGGTCTCTTCTTCACCAATAGAATCATCAGGATGAATTTTGTGATTCAAATTTTCTATAATATCTGCAAGAAAAATATACATGCTTATGATTTATATAAGTGGTTTCAAATAAATTAGTCTTGCAATCTTCATGGACATATTTCCAGCCATCGAGAAAACCAAATTGTAGTAGAAAATAGAGGGAAAGAAATAAAAGACATGCAAAAGTTTTCTATTTGATAATATGAAAAGTTATAACAGACCTGATGAGTCAACAAGTTGTTCACCATCCACAACAAGGATCGGGACTTTCTTATAGTCAGACCACTTGATTTCCTTCTTACTGAAAGGATGGACCTCCACAACTTTGTATGCTATATCTGATAATCCAAAAATGCTGGAATAAAACAAATATGAGAAGGACAAATTAATTCCAACAATAGCGTCATGTGGAGAAAAGAAAGCACATTGTCAGATCTGTCTACATTCATCCACCACCAAAACATGTGGAGTTCCTTATTCATAATACGCAGAGGACAAAGATAGTTTCCAGAAACAATGGGTTAAAAAAACTGAAATAAATTGAACTCATTCGGCAACACATCTGTGACAAGAACAATTTGGGATCAGCTCTTGTTCATTTGGAAGATATAATTCTAAGAAGTATATACCAAGGGAATTCATGTAGGGAAAAAAAAGATGTTACATGTTAAAAGCCATAACCATGGGTTTCAGACAAGACTTGTAGGACTCATCAGCAAGGCCCTAACAATTAGTAAGTGCTACCTTCAAGGGAAATAAGAATAAGGTTAGTGAAAAGATGCATTAATGTTTACTTATTAAAAGTAAACAATTTCATCTTTACAAAAATATCTGAACTCCTATTCTGCATTCAGAAACCAAGCTCCAAGCGAGGCTGATCTTCTATTGCAGGCTCGAAACAAAATTTCCATCTGTTTGATCAAGTTGTCTATTATCCCACTTTTCCGTCTCTTGCATGGTGATGATAAACTCTATTTGAAAAGAAATGGCCTATAAGCCCTTATCTCCTCTCTCTTCAACATATGATGCATAAAACAATACAGTCATTACTTTGATTATCTCTACTCTCCACAAAATTTAATTTCCCAACACAAATGTAATAGGATTGCCTGAAATAATAGACCAATCTAGGAAAAAACTAGACCAGAAAACCATTTAAAATAAAACTATCATGCTAAATAAAATAATGCATAATGTAAACGATATAACCTTGACCCCACTACTTCCTTTATACTTTCTCACCAGTTGTTTGAAAGTTCCTGCATTATCTAAGACAACTAATGGGGGTGTAACGCACAATCAAGGACCATGATCAGACAACTCAAACATTTACGACGAAATATCTTTATCTAATAATTATATAGCTCAACAAAACAATTTACTCACCAAGGCCCGGGAATTCCTGCTATTAAAATTTTCTACATATAACCTCGATAATTTAATCTCTATTCGTTGAGTTTCGTAGATACAAACCCCAAAGTGTGTATAAGTCTGAGCCCATGTAGTAATGTGGCACTTCAAGTTAGATGGCAAAGGCAAAGGCACCTCGTTATGATGAATATTGCATTGCATGTTAGCATATGGAAGTGCAATGCTTGACTACTCTATTGTACTGCCCAAACATTTCATTTGTTCAATAAAGCTATAATCTATGTGACCCTCTAGAAATGAGTTTGCTGTATCCTCTGGATGACTAAATATCCTGCACCTCGGAGTTAGTGCTTGCTAGTTGCTACACCTATCTTGGCTGATCTTGATGCGGACGGGAAAGCGAAGAAGACGAGCAACACGGACTAGATATCGTACTAGCGCTGACAAAACCTAAAGAACAAACCTAAAGAAGCCTTCAGGTAGGGGATAATCACTCGAATCCACAAGTCAGGGACCCGAGTCCACGAGTCAAGAGAGAACAAACTCGAATCCACGAGTAATTTGCGAGTAAAAAACTCAATTGTATTAATCAAAGTTGAATAAAAGATGAATACAAAACAAAAGATACAATGGCCTTTTATAGGCTTACAAAAAGAGTACTAATCTATTTAGGAATCCTACATAAACTACAAATTAAATAAAAGAAACACGAAACAAATCAGAGTTCAAATCGAACTCGAAAATTAACTCCTGATCAGAGTTGGATACTGCTGATACGCCCAGACCTGTCGACAGCTGAAGGGAGTTGTCAACAGACTGTAGTAGTCCAACTCTCAGGAAAATCATGTCGACAGCAAAAAAAAGGTATATTGACAATCGAAATGACCTTTTGACAGTTGAAGTAGACTGTCAACAACTGACAACTCTGTCTATGTTCTGCTTCCTACATCAGTCACTCTCTCTTCAAAAGTACTCATCCTCGAGTTTCAATCTTGATCTATATGCTCGGTTGAGACTCTTTCGGCTGAGATTCTCTCTCTTAAAATATACCATCATTATATTATTCTTTTTCAAAAAGTTTCTCTCGTCTCTTCTTATCAGCTGTCGCTTTATACTCTTATTAAATTTCTCTAGTTTTAATCGAACCGGTTCTTGAACATCAAGAACTAGTTCAGTCATGACGCTAGCTGCACTATTAAACTTCTCTCCAATAGATAGCTTGGCTACGTCTAGGAGATGGGGTACCTTCCTATAAACAATAGCGAAAGAGACATACCCGTTGAGCTGAATTGTGCTGTCGTAAGCAATCTCTATTTGAGGGAAAGCATGATCCCAAAATCTTGATTGACGATCTTTATCAAACTCCATGTAGTGTTGCGTCATCGAATCTTCAATGTAATCATCTCGGATCAATTGATATTCAATGCCAATTGGTTGGTGCTCCTCCATTATTCACCTATATATCATACTCCCATAATTCATTGGCTTGCTTCTATGAAGAAGATCTACAAAGTACGAGTGAAGATGAGATTTCACATACTTTGCAGAATATGTTACACCCACGTGCTGATGGTAGGTGATATGAACTCGAAGAATTTAGAACTGTTATCCTTAGCACTCTTCTTCCACAGGAAAGGATCTTCGAAACCATGAAGAATTAACGTACCATGATGCTAAATATCTTTCATGGGTGGTTATGTTTCAAAAGCTTGTCATGCACAACTCCTTTGCACTCTTCTAATGATTGGTCTTTCTCTTTGAAAATTTCAGCAGTTGGAGAAACTTCTTCTACAGCAGTGCCTTACTTTATATCTTTTGGCTCCACGAAAAACTCATCTTGATTGCATATGAGCATGAAATTTGGCTTCTCTTCTTTCAGACTAGGAATAGGTAGCATAGGTTTCATGACTTCATCGAGAGATTGTGTTTGGATGATAGTCGCTTGAAGGTTTCATAAATCTCTTTTGGTTGACTGCTCTTTAATTGATGGTTGCTGATGTTACTCCGTTGTCTTGTTTGACTGTTGAGACCTCATGAAAGGTCGGGGCCGATTCTCCATCTCTTCTTCCTCCAAAGCAAGATTACAGGCTTGTAAAAGTCTTCTCATCCGCCTCCAAGTTCTTATAGGTTACGTACGGATATTTTAAAATTGATTTCACCATATCACTGTCCTTCCTTTAAGCTTGTAGGTCACAAACTCGACTTGGTTCTCCATGGGAAGATACTCTATGTCAAACAGCCCATCAATTTTATCGATCCAATGTAAGGTTGACTCAACATCAAGCCTCTCATCAAAAGAAGGAATACAATTTGAAAACCTGTCTCTCCTATAGTCCTATTAGGGTTCGAAAATCTGCTTCTCCTACTAGAGTTAGAATTAACAAATCTACTTTGCCTATCATAGAATATCCCTCCATCTTTATAATCATCGATGTAGTGATAAATGAGACTTCACAATTCTTCCTCATAGGAAAATTCAGTAAATTGATAATGTTGTAGATGATATCTTAGGGGTGGATGATGTGGCGGCGGTGGTCGATGTGATGGTGATTGATACGATTGACGATCATGTTCTCTTCGGTAGTACCGTCGGCCAGACTTCGATCATCAATCTTGAGGGACATCCTTTCGATCGCTTGGTCCAAACGATCCAAGAGATTTGATCGTGCGGTCCTTTCTTCCAGCAGTGCTCATCCTTATGAAAAAGCCTTGCAATCCATCTTCGTCTCCTGCCATCATCGGAAAGTTGTCAAAACTCTGATACCACTTGATACGGAAGGGAAAGCGAAGAAGACGAGCGACACAGGCTAGATATTGTACTAGCACTGATGAACCCTGAAAAAGCCTTCAGGTAGGGAATAATCACTTGAATCTACGACCCCGCGACCTGAATCTACGAGCCAAGAGAGAACAAATTCGAATCCACAAGTAATTTGAGAGTAAAAACTCAATTGTATTAATCAAAGTTGGACAAAAGATGAATATAAAACAAATGATACAATGACTTTTTATAAACTTATAAAAATAGTTCTAATCTAGTTAGAAATCCTACATAAACTACAAATCAAATAAAAGAAACACGAAACAAATCAAAGTTAAAATCAAACTCGAAAATCAACTCCTGATTAGAGTTGGATACTGCTGATACGCCACGCCTGTCGACAATTGAGGGGAGCTGTCGACAGATTGTAGTGGTCCAACTCCTGAGAAAACCCTATTGACAGCAAAAAAAAGAGCCTGTCGACAGCCGAAGTGAGCTGTCGACAGTTGAAGTGGACTTTCACAGCTGACAGCTCTGTTTCTGCTCTGCTTCCAACGTCAGAACTAAATATCAATGAAATAAGCTACAATACGCCATTTCGTTTGTAGCATCACTGTCCTGAGATTTCCCGAGAAGCAAATTATAAGGTATGCGAATCCTCGATTCAGATTAAGTTGAGTTCATAACATTCTAACATATATAGTGCAAGAAAAGAGACAAGTGCACAAGTTATATCAATGTAATTGACAGTATGTACGATGGAGTAGTAGCTCCTCTGAGAACCATTGGAGGAGAGAAGATCACATCTTGGTCAGCATTACATGATTACCTTAAATTCTTGATAAAGTTCAATTCAGTATGAGATTCTATGGTTTATTTTGCTGTTAGACGATAGGTTTTGTGGTGAATGAGACTAAGAAAAACAGAAACTTTTAAAATAGAAAGCTATAGAATACTGGAATGGGCACAGAAATTAACAGAACAATAAATGCTATAAATAACAAAACAATTGAGAACAAAAGGGGCAAGCGAATTTCTCAATTACCTTTGACCTTGTTGCAGAAGGGGCAGGCCTCGTATTGATAGAGCACCACCTCTTTAGGGAGCAGATCGGGCGAGGGCGGCGCCTTGGCCTCCGCCGCCGTGGCGAGCGCCAAGGAGAAGGACAGAGCTCCGGAGATGCCCAAGGGAATAAATCTTGAAGTTCTCGAAGAATTTTCGGCGGCGGCGGCGCTGTATGGTGCGCCGCGGAGCAGCTTAAGGTCGCCGGCGACCACGGCATCAGCAGCGGCGGGGGAACAAGCATAGACATTAGTGTTAACAGTATTGATTAATGAGCGCAGGATTAGGGTTGGAGCTTTTCGCATCATCGTTTTTGTTTTCTTTGTTCCCCTAGCTGCTCGCAACAAAATTAATTAGAAATGGGATTTGGAGATTAATAAAATAAAAATAATCAGTGTGCCTGTTCTTGAATTTAAGATCAACAGCCAAAAGTCGAAGACCCGCGATTTGTAGTGTAATTTTTCTCTTTTTTGTGGGTAAGTTCAATGAACCCCGACATCGCCGATATTTTGTTCTAACTCTGGCGACTCGGGTCGGATTTAGATTTTATCCAAACCCGGCCCGCATATGTCCTCTTAAACATGATTTGGTATAAGATTGTTTAATCATAGTCAAACATAGGGGTGCCATCGGATCGGATACGGATCGGATATTACCTCTACCATATCCATATCCGCATCCAACCTTCGGATACGGATACGGATACGGATATTGGCGGATGTGGAAAAATGATATCCGTATCCGCCAAAATCGGATATCAGATATAAATCGGATATTAGCGGATCGGATGCAGATACTAATCGGATATGTTAAAAATGAATATGGTTAAAGATAAATTAAATAGAAATACTTATATTACTTTTTATCTCATCTACTACAATATTAAATGTGATACATACTATGATATTATTGTGTACATATCAATACATTCATCGTATACATTGTCATTTGACTTCTATAACAATAGATTACACGTCCTCCGGTGCTAAATGTCGATTCGGATGACATGGTTGATGTCGAAATACTCAAAATATCATGTGGTGCTCTTGTAAGAATCGAATACTTTTCACTATTACTTTTTCACCAACTCAAAATATCAAATTTAATACCTTATTCCATTGAAGAATAGTCTTCTCTATACCGATATCATTATGAAGCACGCAACATTCGGATATCGGATCGGATACGAATAAGATATTACTTTTATCATATCCGTATCCGCACCTACCTTTCGGATACGGATACGGATACGAATATTGACGGATGTGAAAAAATGATATCCGTATCCGGATTGGAGGCGGATTCGGATGCGGATATCCGCGGATAATCCGTATCCGGTGGCACCCCTAGTCAAACATGTCTACAATTGTTTTTTTTGTGTGGGGGGGGGGGGGGAACAATAATAACAAAATAACATGTCCTTAGCAAAATAATCTTTATCGGTTTAAATTTAGTTTAACTGGAAATTAGCATACATGTAGGTATATGTTATGTTTGGATAAGATAAATCTAATAAATTCTCAATTTTGGTCTTCGAGTGAATTTTAGATTTATTAGGTCTTGTTTGGATAAACTTAATTTAAGAAATTTAATTCTAGGTTATTTGGACTCACTTTCACATGTATATCTTAAGGATTAGATTCCCATTGCTTGGACTAATCTATAAGCTTGAACATGGCACAAAGTGCAATCCAAACATGCATGTGAGATAAAAAGTCCCAAGGAGTTTCACCCAAAATAATACTGTGAATACAAAATTATACTGTAATTGCAGAACAGAAAAAAGAAGAAAAGAAAAAAAACATTGGCATTCTTGACCAGCCCCTTCCGGTTCATCTCAAGGTGGCCCACATATGTTTCATTCTTTTTTTTCTTCTTTTTTTTTTTTTTTGAGAGAATTTCATTCTTCTGTTCAATGAACAGATTTGCTCGATGAGCCTATCAAGTTAAATCAATAGTCATTGTTGTGGAGTATAAATGATCGTGCATTTGGATGCATTTTATAAATTCACTTCAAATTTAAAAGAAACGGCTTTTATAAAGTCATTAGAAGAAAAATCAAAGATGACAAAATATTTAAAGAGCTTAATAAGATTTCTATTTACAAGTAGTATGTCAGTAACTTACATGAGTTGAAGTTATCGAAGAAAAACTTGTAAATAAACTAGAGCAAATAATTCTAAGCCTTCTAATGGCTGGAGGAAAATCTGTTGTCAAACAAACAGATCAAATGCCTATAAAGCCAAATCCAGAAATAATTGGATTCAAGTTGAAAAAAGATTTTCCTCCAACCACTTGATCTGTTTGTTTGACAGCATTTTTTTCTCTAGCCATTTGAAGGTTTGAAATTACTTGCCCTAGTTTGTATATCATTTTTCCTGCAGTAACTTCAACTCGTATAAGATGCTGACCTACTACTTGTAAATGAACATTAGAGAAATATTTTTGCTTAAAAAGCTTGTTAAAGTATTTCTAGTCGCTTTAGAGCTCTCAGTTGCTGACCTTTCGACCTTAACTGGATGTTAGCAACCAACTCCGTATGTTCTTTTCGCTGATCCATTGCTTATTTCTAACCGGTTAGCCACATATTTTCGGTTCAAATTTTATGTCTATTATTTCTGTTACATTCTGTCTGCAGGTTGCGGTCCTATGGACATATGGTTGCATGTTATGGAAAGAGAAGTCTGGGTGCAGGTCACTCAGTATTATTGTGGCTTCAGTAATAATTCAATGGAATGTGAATGTCAGTTGCGTTATGATTGGAGTGCCAATCTAGTTAGTTAGTTAGTTAGTTAGTTATCATACTGGCTGCTATCCTTTATATTTGTTATTGTTGCTGCTGCTCTTCTCAGCCGGCCTAAAACATGCGCAGATTTGTATAGTTTAAACTTTGAACGTGTGTTGTGAAATTGGATGGTCGATGTTTCTTGTACCGCAACTAAACTGTTTGTTTGTTTCTTGCAAATGGAGCTGCAACTACAATCGTGAAAGTAGTTTCTCGTGGTTTTTTAGTCTTCGGTAACTACTGCTTATTGCAACTGAGTGCTCGTTTGAGCACTCAGCACTATATCAATCTGCCTCTCGCATAGGCCAAGCACATGTCAACTACGCCGTGCTACTGTGTCTCCACACACCCATGCTCGATCTAGGCCCACACAATCGACGATCACGCATGTGTATTCTGATACCGATATGTTCTGGTACTGGCTATCTGTGATGAGTTGAACCTGTTGACATCACATCCCCGAAGTTATTTCTCAGACGTTATTATATTAGAGATACTTCATGAGACGGAGAGGGCCGTCGTTTATGAAAGAATTGGGCCAAGTTCGGAACACAGACAGCTCAGCGACCAACACATGTTGCTTGCTGTCCGCCATCGAGCAGAAACCGCGAATCCGGTCCACTACACTCTAAAAACATGCTTTCACAGCAAAATTCCACGTGCCCGCCTACGCGACCATGTCTTTCCGTCGGCAGAAAGAGAAGGACGACGAGGGTCCACCACCACCATTAATTTCTGTGGTTCTGCGGTCAATTATCGACCGAATGTCTGTCTTCTCCACACCTTTATTACTCTGTGGGGGACGTGGGGCCTCAGCTCTCATCTCTCATCTCTCAAGCTTTTGGATTTTTCTTCCTCCCGTCTCTCTCATCTCTATCTTATATTGCCGTGAAAGTAAGAGGACAATCTCAGAGCATGCAGGAATTTATCTCTACTCAGCACTCACTTGTCAGTCTTGTAATGTGCCCTGCTTCTTCATGCAAGCGCTGCTCCGTATTTTTTCTCATCACCTTTGTCTTCATGCAGTATCAGCAAAGCACGAGATGCGCAAATAACGTGTGGGCTGTTGCATCAGACGCACAGATCTCGTTGGAATTAGTCAAAGCGAAATTAGTCAACACGGAAAAGGAAAAAAAATAAAAATAAAAAATAAAATAGAACTCGAGCTCACTCACCTGCCAGAGAGGCATGTGCTGTTGGTGGCGCAGCCAGTCACGTGTGTGTGATTAACATGTTCCAACACACATAACTCATAACAAGTAGAATTAAAAAAGAATAGTAAATAAATCACTCACGTACCCATCTCCTATCTCATATGAGACTAAGCATATAGATTAAATGAACATTAGTGAAAAACCTCAAGCTTTCAAGCCCAACATATTCACATATTCGTATCATATCATATTCGATATTCATATCAGTATCTGTGCAACCTTGTAGTCTATGCGATTTTTGTCTTTATTGACAAAAAAAAACATCATAACTTAGTCTAGACTTAAATTTGAAACTTAAATGCTACACTGATGCAAGTTATTATTAATTAGCTTGTAACTAATATTATGCAAGTTAGATACTACAGCTAAAGGGGCAAAAAGATCTATCATATAAAAAGCGTCAAATCCAAATTTATAATTAGCAAAAAGAAATTTAAAGAAATATATGCAAGCTTAAAGTAGCTCGTAGTTCGCTAAGTGCATAGTTTTCATAGCTTAAAATTCAGTGGGCGCAAGAAACTGCGGTATCTTGTTAGTTGCCATAGATATGGCGCGCAAAATTGGAAAGAAAAAAAGAAGAAGAAGATTTGTTACCATTTTTTCTGTGAGTAAAAAGGAAAAAAAATTACTTAAAGAAAGTCCAAACATCTTTGTTTGCATTGCATAGTGGTGGTCCCAGTCAACGCGCCACAACCGCATCTGCTGGCGTGTCCGCACGTGAACGGAAACTGTTTTGTGGGCCCCACATTTCGCCGCGGGAGAGTGAGTTGCTGAGAATGAGTTGCTCTCTCTCTCTCTCTCTCTGACTTGAGATCTTTGCTGTCGTTGTTGAGTTGCTGTTTCAACACCGAAACGATACGAAACAAACGAACCTGACCCGGCGCCGGGCACCGCTCCCCGAGGCTGCCCGCGCTGACCGGGCCAACCCTTTTTAATTAAACTTTTAATTTAGAATTTAAAATTAAAAAAATAGTTATTAGTACGTCTGAGCATTAAATACGTGTTAATTATTTGTTTAATAATCCCAATGCGAGGCCAAATTGCATTTTAATTATTCTTAATTCTTAAATAAAACCCCACGCTTGCGCCGCAGGGGATGGGGAATCTGGTGCCTGCCTGTAGTGTCGCTCACCAAAAACTATTCAAATCAAATGAAGCCAGAGACAAGGGAGATTCCCTTGTAGTCTTGTACATATTGTCTTTGTCCTTGTACAAAAACAAACACCTTGTGCGAACTATGATCATTATTATTCCACATGTATAAATCTAATCTAAATCTTTCATTACACCTACCTTAACACAAAATTTCCAACCTAACAATATATCTAGGTTGTCATTAAAACTTTGGCTCACAAGTAAAGCAGTGGTTTGATTGTCTAATTTATGTGATCTCATATTTAAGGCCCTCTGAGTCTGTGAGATGGTCACGGGTGGTGCTACAGTTTATTTGGTGACAATTAAGTTGTAGCTGTTCAAATATTTTATATTGAGAATCAGGTTTTCCAACTCACTCTATCTCTTCTTTGTTCAAACAGTTTAATCTGCTTGAATTACTTGAATGAATCTAGAACCTCTCGTAACTTGGCTCATTCGCTTACCAATACACAAGTCTTGGTATTTTGTTGAATACGCATGCGACATGCACCATATGATACCTAAGCTCATATGCAAGATGAGTTGTTCATCAATTACTAGCTAGAACTAAAAAGATTTCATTTTGAACAAGGGACTTGTGAGGATGGTGACAAATTTTGTGTGGCCAATGGAATGATAAGAATCTCATTGCAGCAGCATGGGACAAAACTCTCTAGGGTTTTTTTTGTCAACGACGTCTCGCTCTCAAGTCCAACCCCCATCCTTTGAATACAAATGTCAAAAACATTTGTTCTCACTTGTACTCGGTCATAATATTAATTAGTAGCTAGCGTTAAACAAAACATTCAACAAATTTTTTATAAGTGAATCTAATTTCTGTGGTTGATGAACTGCAGCAGACTTGATTTATTTTTATGTTTTGAATATTTTTTTTGTGATTTTAGTAAGGAAAGGTCAATTTAGGTGGGAAAATTATCAGCCTGTTGTTGAATGAACAAAGGTTGGAATTAAGAAACAATCAAAGCAGACGTAATAGGGAATATAATGCATGATTTGTTTTTAAGGAGAATGATGATCAACAGACGAGAGAACAAAAGTTGCTAACATGAGAGGATTTAGGGTCCATTTTTGTACTAAAAAAACATTTGATCAATTAAACCTTTAAATAAATAGAAAGAAAGCTCTCTCTCTCTCTCTCTCTCTCTCTCTCTCTCTCTCACACACACACACACACACACACACAAAACAATCACTTTCAATGATTTCACTATTAGGCGACAGAGTAATTGTATACAGTTTATCTCCACACAATGAACAAATACACTAGCATATGGTCCTCTCATGATCAAAGAAAAAGGCCAAATTGCCATCACATCTACATAATTAACAAAACCCATCTCATTCTGTGAAGAAACATGAGACATAGATGCAATGCTGAAAAAAAAAATTGACAGCAAAAGACAAATTCTTCAAGCACAAAAACAAACACCACAGATAATTGGGGCAAAAAAGATGATTATATTGCCTTCTTGCTGAAATTGCCTTCGTAATATTAAGAGGACTAAATTCAAGCCTTTTTAAGGAATTGACAATGCAGAAAAGCTGCCTCTAGAAGAGATCAACATTTAGAAACTAAACAAAGAAAAGAAAGGGACCAAAAAAAAAAAAAAAAAAAAAAAAAAACAAGAAGGATTCTTCCCACAGAATTAAGTTGGCATTGTTAGAAAAGCAACTATTAAATCTCATGCAACTGTACTTTTGACATAGATCAGTTTTCCTACTAGCTTTCTATGTTGTCACTGCCCGAATCCATTAGAATCGTCAGCCTCCTTGCTGTCTTCATGAACTCGCTGAAATACCAAATTAATGAGATCCATCAGGTCAGAACAGACGAACGGAAAATATGTAGTAACGGATAATGATCAACTATGATACATCAAATTCATGATAGACATAAATGAATTAAAGAACCAATCAACTAATCAATGTCATTCATCGAGATATACATAATGCACCTAAATTTTATGCCTGGATCATGACTAGCTATTCATTTAGGACCCCATAACCCCTATTACATAAGGACTGAAGTCACAACAGCTAACCAATGTCATTCATTGAGATAATACTAGGTGCACCTAAACTTTACGCTTGTTTATCACCAGATCTGCTTAAACCTTAATACATAAGTAAAAAGTCCTGAAATCACCAATGCATTAAATGTCATGATAATGATGGAAAGGGGATCATCCACTTGGTTGTGCCAAGAGTAAAAAGGGTGAGATCATCCACTTGGTCGTGCCAAGAAAAACAAGGGTGTCATGGCATATGGCTAGGCAATATTGTCATATAGATGTTATGTGTTCTTCTGAGCTACAACAAAAATATAAATTCAGAAACTTATCAAATTTAACAGAAATATAACTGTGTAAAACTCACGTGAACAGAATGTCTCCAGTGTGTTTAATGGCACCAGCTGCGTCTCGGTAAAGCACACGGCTCATTATCTCTGATTTCTCAATTCCAAACATGTCTGCCAGCCTCCCGTACAACTCTTCATACGACCCAAAGACAGAGAGATCAAGACTGCGGCCCACATCCTCTGATTCCATATACACCTTACAGTGTCCAGTCTCCAAGCCTAGCTCGATTGCTCGATCATCCCTAAACCAGGAAGAGTTCTCTCCTCCATTCTGATGATGATTCCCTGAGGCCGATCCATCCAATGATGACAAATTAACTCCCTTCTCATTATTCCCATCAGACAAACTGTTCCCAGAACTACCAAGAGAAATCTGCTGCTCAGTGAGTATTGGCTGCCCAAAGAGCACCAACTGAGACGTCTTCTTTTCATTGCATGACTTGTTTGTGTAAGGACTTCCAATGGTTAGCAAGCAAGAGATATCATCATTGATGGCAGGAGTACCAACAAAGAGGCTGGCGGTGAATTTTGTTGGTGGAGAGATGGTGGTGTGATCAAGCGGCCGGTGGAACCCCGCGTGTAACAGCCCCGCCTGCAGTTTGTTGAGGTGGAGATCTGAAAGAGATGTACCATATTGAGCATGCCTGGTTCCCTGTATGCCTGCAGGAGGGCTGTCTTGGGCGAGGCAGCACAAGGGGCTGCCCCCGGGCCCATGAAGGGTTGAGGAGAAGGGACGGGTTGGGAGTTGGTGGGTGTCTAGAGGGAAATCGGGGTGCGGAGGGATGCACAATTTTTTTCTTGGAGGGGAGAAGGGGGCTAAATGTATCGTGGGAATGTTTGAGACCAGCTCTGCTAGCCACGGGCTAACACGCTTTACATTCTGGAGGAGGTCTGGCTCATCCCACATCACCTGCAAGACATTACGAGAATGAAACTGCTCTTAGTAATTATAATTGCAGATGTCCTATCAACACAAGTTGATTCTCGCAAGCAATTGAAGAGCTCATTACACTCTAGAAGATTGAAGGTTTGAGAGTAAAAGAAGAATATTCGTTAACATATAAATTATTCAGAAATAATTGTACTTTCAATCAACCAAATATTCGAGGATACTAAATGAAGACGAGGAATGACACAAGCATACTTAATGTATTGTCTATCCATTTCATTATGTGTAAACTTCTGATAAAGCATATCAAAGAACGCTCATTTATGTGAATATCATGTCTAATGCTCAGATAAAGATGATGAAATAAGAGCTGAAGTCTTATTTACTTGTACACTGCCAGATCAATAGTTAGCCCTATAGGATTCCCTATAGGATTCTCGTACATTATCTATTAATTTTTGAACTTAATTACCTAATACATTTCATGACAAAAGGAAAGAAGTAAGAATCCACAATAGAAAGTGAATAGTCAGGATATCGAGGGGTCAGATTGTGGTTGTGAACTTGACTTGAAACACTGATAGAAACTAATACCGGCTGAAAAAAATGGATAAATAGGGAACTTGAATTCTAAATTAGAATAGAACCACATAGAAAACAATTGACTTATGGAAATTGACATAACAGATCAAGAAACAAAAATTATAGGCAAATGAGATATCAAGCCTACAATTTTAGAATGAAAAATGATTCAGAAAAGCAATAAATATAAATAACACACAAGAAATTAAGTGAAGGCACATTGCGCTAATATTCCCCAACCACGGCATAGAATAGATACCTGAAGAGGCCTCCAAGGTGAATTTGGCCACTGAATTGGATCTGCAGCCTGGACAGAAGAAATGGTCCCCATGAACCAACTGATCCTCGAGGAGTCCTCTGTCTCAAAGGCCATCTTAAACCTCATCCCTGGACACCATTGGACCCTCATTGCGGCTCTCACAGCTGCTGCCTTCACACAGAACTCGGGGTGCTGGCCCTCGGATAGTAGACAACCTCGAAAGGCTGCCCACTTGCTGCAAGTCTCGCTGCCTCAATCACTGACTCCGCCTTACTCTACTCTTGCCCCTCATATTACCACCCGAACCCAAACCGCCATTGCCTCTCATCATCTTATTCTCTTCCTCCCTCAAGAAGACAGAGAAACCCCCATAAGCTGCCGACATCGGTGGCTTCCAACCAGAAGGCTGCTCAGGTCCACCCCCAATCCCTCTCTTTGCCCTTCTGATCCCCACACACAAATCCCCATTCTCCGCCCTCAGGAACACAATCGAATCCCCAGCAACGAGCTTCTTCTGGTTAACAAAAGTGCTCCATCCGGTCGTTAGCAAGTGCCTCCGAGGGGTACCCCTGTAGATATGCCTAAACTTCCAAATCTCCCCATGGACATCCTTGGCAAGAACAGTTTGGACCGGAGGGTCTGCTGAATAGTCCAATCTCGGGAAGATGGTCTCAGCACAGTACCGGGGAACGGAGAAACCCCCGCCATTGTTAGCATCAGACTGAGTTAAAGTCTTTGCAAAAGACGTCGGCTTCTCTTGCAATTCTGATGGCCCATTGCAACTTAGACCAATTCCTTCATCCTCTCCGAAATCCAGCTCATTTTGCTGGACGGGGACAAGGCGGATCTTGGCAAAGACCTCATCGGTCTCGGGATCAGCCATGAACTTGACAGCGGTGACCCGAGAGAGGATGAACGCCGGGATTCTCTGGAATTGCCAAAGTCTACAGGGGATTGGGCATGCTCTGCATGGCCTTGCGGGAAGTAGTACACTTTGGAGTTCAATGATGGCATCTGCACCATTCCTCCAGCACAAGCGTGCCAGAGCTGTGAGTCTAAGCATTTCTCAGAATCCTTCATGGCTGTGGCTGTTTCTCTTGTTGATCTGCCAAACATTAGCATAGACTGGGGCAATTGATTGGTAGTTTTCGGAGAATGTTGTGTCTGTAAAGTGATTCTATAGTGGTTTTAGAAGACAGCCCAATTATTAACTCTGTACTGGATATTGTCAAAAATTAATAGAAAATATTGATAATTCATTAAAAAACTCTTACCTTTCAGCAAGCAAATTCATTGTTTGTTCTGATGAGGCAAATTTCTTCTCTTTTTAACAAATAGTAAAAAGCTGTGATTGCAAACAACACACCCAAGTCATGAATTTAGACTATTTAGAAGTTGCATCACCAAAAAATGGAGTAATTATGAGAAGATCGTGCCACTTTGTTCAGCAAAGAGAAAAACCCCTATTCTCAAAAAATTGAAGAATTTTTATGGTGGTTAGATTTCATACCTTTTGTCAAAGAAGGTAGTCATATGGCAGAAGGAAAACTTGAAATCTCCCCTTTGATTTTGAGAAAATAGAGAAAACCCACGTAGCTTTCAAGCTCCTTATCAATCTCCACCCAAATTGATCCAACCCCCAGAAAGAAACACTCTCAACTACAATTCAAAGCATGAAAGCCCTCAAAAGTCCCTACTTTTCTCAAAACCATCCTAAAAATATCAGCTTTTGCATCAAACATTTCTAGTCAAAATTGGGCTAAAGGTCCTCTCCTTCTTCTGAAAATTTTCAGCAGAGATCAAAGTTGCAACATTCAAGAGGGGGAGAGGAGGAAAGAAGGATTCCCTCAAGAAGGAAAGGGAAGAAAAGAAAGCAACTGTATCCTCTCTCTTTCTCTCTCTCTCACTCTCTCGCAAGATCTTATAACAGCCTCTTTCTCTCTCTTACCTGTCTCTCTTTTTAGGCTGAAAAGAAAAGAAAAAAACGAGGGAAAAAAAAAAAAAAAGAAACAATAAATAATAAAAATAATAATAGTAAAATAAAATAAAATACTAGTCATTATAATTCATGTGAGGGTGCCCTTTCTCTCTCATTCTGCTCACTTGTGGTAGTGTTTCAGAAAGCAGAGCAGCTGTTAACTGTGAACACACGCCACATCTTGCGGGCTCTGCTCTTTTTTAGCAGATAACCCCCTCCCAAGCTAAAATTCTGCATCTATGATTCTTAAAAAATATTCAATATTTGTGAATACATCTTGTTGAAACATTATATGCAACTTTCATTATTTCTTTTTATGTACTCTTGATGTCAATTTTCTTTCATAGTCATTGACAAGTTTATAAAGATAAGTGCAGAGTTTTATTGTAATGTTGTTGAATTAGTTTCTTCAAACACACTGATTCACAATTTTTAAATGGACTTCATCGTGATTGGAAGTGACCACATTTGGAGAACGAGAAGTGCAATTTTTTTTGCTGAATTTTTCGGAGTGGAAACGACAAAAGAAATATGTCAAGGGGTTTGTCATAGAAAAACGTATTTTATCTGGTAGATGAATGGCACGGGCAATAGTGGTACATTTAGGATTTGGATAAGCAAGGGGGTAATTAATTTTGTTTTTTATTTAATTTTATTCACAATAATTATAAATTAATTAATTAAATAAATAAAGAAAGAAAAGAGCGAAAAGTGCGGGGGGCGCCTGGACCGGCCTCGCTGTTTCCCACTTGGGCCCCGATCTTTTGGTCGGGATTCTCGAACCCCCCACCCCTGAATCTGATGGCTGGATGACGTCATCCTCTGACTCTCCTCACTCTTAACTCCACCGATTTTAATTCTCACTCTAACTCTCTAACTCTTAACTCCTAGCCGCAACCGTCGGCCTGGGGACCGGTTTGCTCTTCCCCTCGTTACCCTCTCCTTTACCTATTATTTACGACCATGCCACTCACCGGCTATCTCCATTTTCTTTTTCTTTCTTCTTTATTTTTTGTTTGATTTAAATTATTTATTTACACAACAAAAACAGCATTCCTCTGCCCCCTATTTCATGTCTTCTTCGCTCCACTGGGACAAACGGGGATCGGGTGATATGAGAGAGCTTTTCACATGAAACAGATTTGGCAGCATAAAAGCTCTTTTGACATGACACAACGACAACAATATCGTTAGTTTTTCTTCTATATGAAATTATTTGTTTTTTTTTTTTAAATTTTTTGAGAGAGAGAGATTACAAACGCTTTGCTCTCTTTTGAACAAGAAAAGAAACTGGGGTTGAGTTTGAAATTAGTTCACCCCCAGTTGCCCGCTGGTTAGGTCACTGAATTTGCTCTTCAGTAATCACCAGTTCAATTTTTTAAGAGTGCATATGTAAATAATGTGTGTGTATAAGCTGACGGTTAACTGTGAGCTTCTTAAAAAAAAACATAGAGAACAAATTATATATTGATTTGATTAGTTGTTTACTTGAGATTTTTTTTTTTTTATAGATCTAAGTTAAATATCAAGGCTTTCATCTTTTTCATTGATTCAAAGTTTATTCAAGTTTCTTGGATCGGCGCTTACAACTGACAACACCTGTCAATAAATATCTTTTTGTTTTTGTTTTTTTTGATGGGAAATATATATTCATTTTAATTTCTTGAGAGAAATATATATATATATATCAATCACAAGAGAAGGACCTCACACTCACACTCACACTTGGAGACAGATTCAAAAACTTTGTCACGACAAACATGATTGCCTTCATCCCTGTTATAATCATGATCACTGGCCACCAACAGTGGACCCAATTGTATTTCGGTCAAGGACTCAAACAACGCTCTCTTTCAATTTAATCTCTTCAAATTTGGGACCATCTCTTCCCTCCACCCTGGTTTGCCCCCCAACCACATGTAAGGGCCCCAGACCCCACCCATTACTGCCTTGGTGCTGTCTGTCCCTGAACACAAGAAAAGGGCATCATCTCTTTGCTTAAAACTTTCTAGCGTTATGTTGTGATTTAAGGTCGAACAAATAGTCCCACATCGGCTAGACGTGGGGATGGTCTTGGGTTTATAAGGATTTGGGCAACTCCACCTAAAAGGCTAGTCTTTTGGGATGGAGCCCCGGTCCTTCAATTGGTATCAGAGCCATGCCCCGAACTTAGTCGTGTGTGTGGGTGATGTTCGACGATGTATAGATCCCCCCAATGGCGCAAAGGCGCAATGGGCCTGCCCACCCCACTGGCGCGCAAAAGGCGCAATAGGCCCCTGTGAAACTGTTTGGCTCTCGAGAAATTTGGCAGTGGTGCTCGTAGAGGAGTGACCAGCACTGCAAGTACTTCACATAAGGCGTGCCGCTCACCCACGCAGTGAAGAGGTGGATCTCGATGGAGCATTTGATCTTCAGTACGAAGATAGTTGCCGTACGAAGATAGTTGAGCTTGCAGGGAGACTCTTTGTTCGAGGGGGGGATTGTTGGGATTTAAG
Source organism: Agave tequilana (assembly GCA_038442645.1). Taxonomy (NCBI): domain Eukaryota; kingdom Viridiplantae; phylum Streptophyta; class Magnoliopsida; order Asparagales; family Asparagaceae; genus Agave; species Agave tequilana. The sequence continues at coordinate 58,507 of JAVJIF010013653.1, forward strand.
GTCGAACAATAGTCCCACATCGGCTAGACGTGGGGATGGTCTTGGGTTTATAAGGATTTGGGCAACTCCACCTAAAAGGCTAGTCTTTTGGGATGGAGCCCCGGGTCCTTCACGTTACTCATGGTGGTTGCGTTCATTGCAGAAATAAAAGATCTGTAGGGGATGGTGGTTGCGTTCATTGCAGAAATAAAAGATCTGTAGGGGATGGGTTGAGACTTTATTGAGCGTACCGTTAGATGTTTTTAGTCGTGTTCATGCAACTTGGCTTTTGATAACTTAATTCTAGTCATGCTTAGATGTCGCAGTTTCATGATATAGACAAAGTTGAACAGAGTGTCGCCCTCTTGAATTTGAATTCTGCTCGCATCATGTTACGATTTATTTTCTATATGACAAAAAAAAAAATGAGGTTGAGAAAGAAAAGAAAATTTTTCTTAGTTTAGAGACCGTCCAAATTGCTCTCGTAGTGCCTTATCTGAATAAAGCCATGTATGAATGACTTTTCGTATGTCATGGCTTTGTTTGTTGCTTGGAAAGAAGGAAGGAAAGGGCTTCAAACAAACTTGATTTGACGACAACATGGAAATGAGACCGATTCTACAAAGTAAATTTATTATGTATGCGTGGTTGAATTGATGCAAAATATTTCCCTAAACAAAATCAATCGCGGTCATATAATTTTTTATTACTTCTGGTCTGAGGATCCTTCTCCTATTGGATGCCGAAGAATCATAATTAACATAACACTACTGTCGGCTTAGTCACTTATTTTTAATCTTAAGGTCGCAATTATGAAATTTAGCTTTAACCAAATAAAAATTAGATGTATGATACTATATATTATATCAAAGCTCACAAAGTAATTACTGATAAAAAACAACCAAAATTAAAATTAAAAGGGAGAGAATATGACACATCAACATCCTTACGAGAATATTCAACTAACGACAAGATTGCTATGCTTCAAATTTGAAATTGATTCTATTTCAGCGCAGTGAAACTGTTTAGGAGCACTTTTTCTCATATTTATCTGAAAAATATGTTTTCCAACTGGCCACAAAGCTTTCATTTCCACGAAAGGATGCCAAATTACACGTAAGCTTTCGTGTATATTTTTTGCAAGATTAGTTAATGTTCGGGGATTTCACGAAATTGCAAACTAGTACATGATTTTTTTTCACAAAAATATGGTGAGATTTTTTATTTTTTTGTGATTATATTCTAAATGATTGAAGAAGATGGTGAGATATTTGTTTTCATCACATTAATTTCCTATTAGCTACATAGCATATAGGTAGATGCATGATATATCAAGAAGAAAAAAGATTTTTTTTATAAATTTTGAGAACAAGCTGAAGGTTACTCTCAAGCCTAACACACACACCCTTTACAAATATTCACCCCAGAGATTAGAATCAGTGACTTTTGAGAAGCAAATCAAGGACCTGACCGACGGGTCAATTTCAGAGAACTTTTTTTTAAAAATTTTTTACATAACATGCATATAAATATAAATAATGAATATATTTCAAGAAATTTGGTTGAGGGCATGCCACAGCAAACTCATACGAGGCTATCTTTTAGACAAACGCCAAAACACAAACAAGTTGCACAAAACTTTGAAATTTATATCCTAAAAAATAATAATAATAAAGACCTTAGAAATTCAACACCCCTTTTTGATTTTTCAGACACAATTCTGGAAGAACGAACAGTCTCTCACCTGGATGGGTTGTGTGTTGTACAAATCGAGTGAAGTAGATGACGAGACGTTACGATCACATCTTCTATCAAAAAATAGTAAGCATGCATGCAGGTGATTGTAGAGTACGTGTATGTTTGCTCTTCCTTTGTGTTACAAAGTCCTATCATTGTGAAAGTTTCTTACACAACGTAGCAAATACACAAGCACAGCTACCTAGGGCTTTAAATATTTCATCCAAACTTTCAATTGTAACTTCTGATATTCTCCATTTTTGGTTTGCCTACAGGAGAGAGTTAGATACAAAGGCAGTACTTGGCAGCAGGAGTTATCTGCATTACGCCGAGCAGAGCCCAGCAATGTTCAAACTTGTCCATTAATTTTACCGAGTTCAGACTTTTGTCGAATTTGGCCCATTGAAGTTAATAAATGAGTGTGAACGAACTTCGCTTCTCAAGTACCCAAGTCAAATTACCTTAAACAAAACACAATCCATTTGAATAAAGCTTGTACATGTCGTCCTCTTATCTGACGTCAAGAGCGGCTCAATTTTTAGAGAGATCTTAGGCGAAAATCTCAAATGGGCCCTTTTAAAATATACTTTAAAAAGTAATTAATATTAACTAATATTTTATTTAATCAATATTTTATTGCAAACAATTCTTTTTAATTTTTTGAGATGCAAATTTTTATCAAGTTTTGTATTCAAGTTTTGCTAACGTATTTTTTCTATAGAGCAGTTGCAGGCCCTGCCGTCAGTCTAAGGCCTGGGCGACGGAGGCGGTGAAGAGCAAGGCTGCACAGAGAGAGAGTTTTAATTTTGAAAAATTCTCTAATTATAATTAAATAGTTAGGGAGAGTGAAAAAGACAGTTGAGGAAGTGGAAAAGACTCCTCTTTAATTATAATTAAATAGTTATAGAGAGTGAAGGATATTAGCTTGGGAAAGTGGAAGAGACTCATGCTGACAGGATTCGAATTCACGCAGGCAAAATCCACACAATTTCTAGTCATGTTCGATAACCACTCCGGCACGCCCAGTTGAACAAACAAAAAAACATTTTCTATATTTTATATTTCTATTTTAATTAAATACTAATTTACACTATAATTTTAGACGCCCCATTATATTTAGGGCCCTAGGTGACTGCCTCATTCGCCTAGAGGTTGAGCCACCCCTGTCTGACGTTGGAAGTCAACGCAGTCGTGTATGTACAGTTTGATTCTATTTAGGAGTTTATTTTCGGGTACAATTTGAATTTTAATTTGTTTCTTTTTTCTTTATTTATTTTTAGTTTTTCAGTCCGAGTTGAATCCCGTTAATTTTATTCGCTTCATATTTAATTAGGTTTCCTACTTAGAGTAATATTTCTTCTTTAATTGCCTATATAAGGTCATTATATTTTTTATTTTTATATTCAACTTTTATTCAATTTTAATTGTCAATTAAATTCAGTTTTTCCTCTTTCTCATGGATTCGAGTGCTTTACTCATGAATTCGAGTGTTTTCCTACGTAAGGGCATCCTTTAGGATTTCTTGGCGCTAGAACGAGATCTAACTAGCATTGCTCCCTTTTTTGTCTGCGTCAAGTGGTATCAGAGTTTCGGCAATCTACAAATGAGGGCAGGAGACGACGATGGATTGTAAGGTCTTTTCACAAGGATGTACACTGCTGAAAGGAGGATCGGTACTATCAAGTCAACCTTGGACGTCGTGATCCAAGAGCTCAAGAGATTGTCTCTAGATTAAGATTGATGATCAAAATCTAGCCGATGGTACGTACCGAAGCAGACATGATCATCAATTAACTCTTCTTTCACCACATCAACCGAGGATTACGACAACCTCCACCTCGATAACAACCTTCACATCCTCAACTTCCACGACAACCACAACAACGCCATTCTTTGATGATTCCTTGGGAGAAGATGTTGACTTTATTGATAAATATGCAAATAATGGTAGAAGAGGCATATTTCCTAAATTTATTCGTGACAAAGGAGTATGATACTCAAATCCTGATGAGTTTATGATTCCTTCTTTTGGTTGGAGTCTTGATATTAAGTCCTTGATTTGGATTGATGAGATTGATAAGCTGTGTGACATAGCAAATATTCTTATGGAGAATCGTGTCTAGTTTGTGGCTTACAAACTTAAAAGAAGAGCAACGATATGGTGAAATTAACTGCAAAAACATCCTATACAACAAGACAAACCACCCATAAGAATTTGCAGGCGGATGAAATGACTTTTACAAAATAAATTTCTCCCTCCAGATTATCATCAAATTTTATTCAAACAATGTAAGAGTTGCTCCAAAAAAAATAGAACTTATTCCCATATACACTGAAGGGTTCTATTAGCTTTCCTCTCGCTACGGTTTAGCTATGACTGAAAAACAACTAGCGAAAAAGTAAACTAGTGGGCTCATATATTCAATTCAAAAACACGTGCTTTTACACAATGTGGGGGCGTACCAATAAAGTATGGGAACATGATGTATGTGTATGGCTAGATAATGGAGAAGCACCAATCAATTGGCATTGATTACCAACTGATTCGAGATGATGATTACATTAAAGATTCGATGACTCCACACTACGTGGAATTTGATGAAGATCATCAAGGCAAATCAAGATTTTGGGATCACACTTTCCCTCAAACCGAGTTCACTAAAGATGACATTGTTCATGATTCTATTGATTAGAACTCGAGGGCCAGTTCTTTTGAAGAGGGAGAGACTGATGTAGGAAGCCAATGCAGTTCGAGTCCAATTTGGATTCCAATTTATTTTATTTTTCTTTTTTCTTTTTAATTTTTCAGTGCGAGTTGAATTCCGATTGGTTTTATTTTTCTCTTATCTAATTAGGTTTTTATAGTTATAGTAGTATTTCTTTTTATTTGCCTATATAAGGCCATTATATCTTTATTTTTGTATTCAACTTTTGATTATCAATTAAATTCAGTTTTTTTTCTTGCTCGTGAATTTGATTTGCTACATTTTACTCGTAGATTCGAGTATTTTCCTACCTAAAGACAGCATTTAAAAGTGATTGGCGCTAGGTCGAGATTCAGCCGGCATTATTTGCTTCTTTTGTGTGCGTCATTGTCTAAAGAAAAACTTGTGTGTTTCAACCAGACATGGTCAATTATACAATAGAAATAAAGAAACCGTAGACCCCACACTATTAAGTATCAATTAATTATTTTTTTTCCGTTCTTAAACTTGAGACCTCTCGCACCTTACCCGATCATAAACCTCGGACCTCTCTCAAATCCATCCTATTCTTATCCCAATAAGCCTTGATTTTGGGAAACTAAAGACTTGGGGAAAAAAACTGATTCACGAGAACGACACCCTTACTTTTATCCTGCGCCAGCCACACAGTGTTCCTGCTACCATGCGCCGGACGGTACGGGCGGCCAAAAGCCCGCGTCGCTTTCCTCCGGTGACAGCTCGGAGCCAACTTGATGCCGCTACAGCAGCCGTACACGTCAGCACAATCAGCGACGTGTCGCTATTACCTTTGGACGCGTATCAAATGGCAGGTGGATGGGGATTGTCACACGCGTGGGGAGAATTTTGTCGAGCCTTGACGGGTGTGAGAGAGGGGCCCACTTCAGTGTGGCTTTCCAAATCTCTGTCGCTTGGTTCCGTTGCTCCACTGGAACATTTTTGCCATAACATTTTCTCGCCCAAAAATCCAAAAAAAAAAAAATCCCAATGTGATTTGATAGTGACCTCAATTGAGTTTGTTTTTGTGGGACTTTTCTATTTTATTTCATTTCTTGTTTAAACTAATTATATTGTCTTCAACAAACTTGATAATTAACAAATCTTTGCAGCCTGCTGTTGTGAATCATTTTTAATTTGAGCTGCATATTATTATAAACATGTAGTGAATATAAACAAGTTAACCTAATTATTAGAAATTAATTTGTAAGGTTCAAATAAGAATGACAGGCAAATAAAACATAGTGAAATAAAAATCTTAAATTAGATGGAGCTTTCTTAAACTCAAAGTAGATTCGGTGACATGTCATTTTCCCTTTGAAAACAATAAAGTGTGCTCGTACTTTTTTTTTAAATTTTTTTTGCTAATCAAGTTGGAATTGTTACAGGACATGTACTTCTATAATGGAATCATGTCGTATTCGAAACGTGTTTGACATGTGTATCAGATACATATGTCGGGTGCATCTTTAAGAATTTATCACGTGCCCACGTGCCCTGTCAATTTCAATGTTGCTGTCTCCGTGTAACATAAACTGAATGATATTATACTTGTTATCTTGAATGCTTAATACCTTGAAAAGCATATGAAACCCCATCTGAGTGGGAAAAAGAAATAAAAGACCAATCAGATGAGAGAAAATGAATGTAACTAGTAATTATCTTTTAACATGAGAGACATATCTTTTTAAATAACATATTACTTACTTGCAGACAAAATCATCTGACCGCGGACTCAATCAAAAAGCTGTCCAGTTTACTTTGACAAAAAATGTAATTATGTAATAACTGCACAGGAACTCAAGATCATTTACTTGAAGAAGTTGATAAAAAGAGTCACATAGCTTGTGGACACACTGTTAACTTCTCATATATGATGAGTATTTGCATTGGTGATTCATTTCTTAATTTCCTAAATTTACAATTATTAGAATACAAAATTAAAAAAAAAGACGTTCAACGTGAACGAACATGAGTTGCAAAAATTTTAATTAAAAAAATTGTGACTATAGCAGTATTTTTTTTTAAATTTACAATTATTAGAATACAAAATTAGAAAAATAAAAAGATATATTAAAAAGTAAATAAATGAGAGAAGGAAATGAAGTCAGAAGGGGAAGGGAGGTCACAGGAACAAAGATTCACGTGAGATGAGGGAGATCACCTTCCGCATTTTAATATATTTTTTTAATTTTTCTAATTTCTACTGGGTGACAAGACAACTGGGGTTGGGGCCACGTGACAACGCGACTCAGTGTGCGCCGCACCCGTTGCGAGCGGATCCCGCACCGAAACCGCAACCGCACCCGCACATGGCGGGTCGGGTTGGATCCGGGGCCCCCGCGCCGGGTCTCGTGTGATGCATTGCCATTGCTTGCCCCCATAAACCTCATCCACGCGTGCCCCCACAATTCTAATACAATTTATAAGTAATAATTTACTTCCCTCCAAATGTGCTAAAAGTTCAAGATAAGCAAATAATAATCCAAAAGATTATAGGACTTTATGATTTGTTTTATTTGTTCAGAGACTGTATGATGAATAATCAGACCACTTGTCTGCAAATATTCGGATTAGTGCTGCATCTTCATGGAGACTACTATGATTGCATGACGAATTTGTGAACTTGAGTCCCACTACTCTATTTGATAATACATGGACAAAAACACTTTGCACTGTATCTCTGGCACCAATATCACTTTTTCTCTCATTTTCTGTATTAGGAAAATTATTTTGTACATGATAAATATCAAATATGAGCACACCATGTGTTTTGGATCCAACACTAGTTGCTTCAAATCTCAGTTATCTACTTACTTGCTATAAATATTAAATATAAATATATTATAAAAAAAGAGATGTATCCGACATGAAACAATTCTACGGGATTGCCAAAGGCCAGATTCAATTCAGTCTCATTGACCAAGGTTTTCTCCATCTCCATGAAATTTTTTTCATGATTTGATCTCGAGCTCTCGAGCACCAAGCCTACCTTCGTGGCGCCAAACTTGGGAAAAAATTAATTATAATTATGTTGTTTAAGTGAGAACTAATTGAGAAGACATGGTTCCAATGTTAACAAATTTTTTTTAAATTTAGATGAATAAATTAAAAGAAAATTGTTGTCTTGGGCTCCTCAATTCTGAGCTGGCAAGTCAAATGGGCAAAGCCCACTTTGTATTTCCTCTCCTTCTCATCTGAGAGAGGCCGAGGTTTAGATTATAACATTGATGAAGAAAAATTAATGTATGTGCTATTAATTATTAATTAATTAATGAAATGAGATAGACATGAGAGACAAGCCTGGTGGGTTAAGGTCAAGAGGACTAGATAAATCTTGGTTGTAGAGACATGGGGGACACCCCTTTGGGAAAAAACCATTTGCTTAGGGTTTTTATTTCTACTATTGTTATTTGATTGAGATTTGAAATTTTTTTTTTTTTTTTTTTTTTTGGTTACCTTCTCAAACACTATATAGGCTTTTGTTGGATTCCTAAGATTTTCTTTCTCAAACACTTAATTTGCTTAACAAACATGCGACAGCCAATCAACAAGGCCTAGATTTGATGTAGTCGAGCTTTCTTCTCGAATTGAGCCCAAACGATATCTGGAAATTTTAGCTCGGTAGTATTTTCCACAACACATTTTTTTTTTTCCTCTTGAGTTTTCTAGACTTTTTGGTATAGTGAGCCCAATTTCTCTTCCACAAGTGGGAAGCCCATGAGGTTCTCTTGAAACACAACTGTGAAAAAGATTTCAATGTACAACTGACAATAAAATAGTTTGGTTGTTTTCATACAATTTGAAAAACTATTTCTGAGACTTTGAAGTGGAGTAATCAAAGCATGCTTTCTCGTCACTTTGGAAGAACGTGTTTCTCTCTCTTGACAGGTAAACATTAGATGAGCATTGATTCAGTACTAAAAACAAGTATTCTTTAGTTTATGCTCCTTTCTAATTATCGTCTGTTTGAAGTAAACCCTAGGGATGCTTAGATATCAGGACTATAATGGATAAAGCTATTATTATGAGCTACACATGCATGATGATTCTATGATTATCAAACTGATTCTAGTTGGTTGTTTCTAGTTAGTCTCAAAACCAGCAGTCGTATGAAATTTCTCTCACTGTGAAAGCACAGTCAAGAGTAGGGCAAAAGCCTCAAGAGATGTTGATGGAGTCAAAGAAGACAAATTTACTTCAAGAGATCTATTGTTTTTCTTTCATGTCTCTAGAACTGGCGGGCGAACATGCTTCCATTGCTTATGGTCAAAGAAAGTTTTCAGATCTTTTCACAAGTAATCACTAATTGATTTTGTTACCAACAATTTCTTGAGGAAGCTGTACACAAGTGATCAGGAATGTCCTTGGTCCCATAACAAATTGCCTGAGGATACAACTTCAGTGGTGACAATATTGAGAAATCCGACTGTTCATGTCTTCAGCACATATGAGTTTTCTGTGGAAGTTGTTTTAATATTTAGAGTGATGGTTTAATCACATGTTTATGTTTTTGGCTTTGAGATTGTTCTGATGATCGCTTTGTAACATTAAATTCTCTCTACAAAAATTGCTTTATATCATATGATATTTTTACATGAGGATGTTGTTTCTTGAGCATAAATATTGATAAATAAGTTATAATCTCCGGATAAAGTCCCTTATTTTTTGACATTTAGATTTCGAAGGAAAAAACACCCTGCTTGTCTGAAATAAAATTTAGACTCGTCTGTTCATCTAGTTTAGTAGACATAAAAGTAGAAACTCCATTTTGGGCATGAGATCACGTCAGATCATGCATGTTTCATTTTCTTTTTCTTCATAACAGTGATAATTTCTTTTATATGAATTGGATTCATAATATTAGCTAATTTTTCATCATTTTCGATCAAGTTACTTTCCACTGCCTGCATCTTCATGGGCTGACTAAACCCCGTGAGATAAAGGCTTTTCTATTGTCTATAGTTTACACAAGTGCCGCAGGCCAACATAGCTTGTAGTACTCTCGGAGATTGCTTGGTTTTGATTGTTATTATGCTTCTCTGGTTGTATCAATTCCCCCCACCTGTGACTCTCTATTATTCATTATTTTAATAAATCGGGGCTAAGGTCCCACTTTACCCTAAAAAATATTGTCTATAATTTTACTGTATAAATTAATTGTAGACCCAAGATATATAGAAGGAAGATACGTATGGAAATCCTGGTATGAAAGACATATACACCCATGTATTTAAGAATTAACTGTACAGGCAGCTTAGGTTATTCTTTTATTTTTATTTTTATTTTTCTCCTTCATATAATGCGAGAAAGTAAACATGAAGCTGGTGTCACTTTCATCATATTTGATCAAGTTACTTTCCACTCCCTGCATCTTCATGTAACTGACCAAAGCTTTGAGATAAAGGCTTTGCTTATTGTCGATAGTTTATCTATATAAATTGATTGTGGATATATAGAAGGAAGATACCTATGAAAATCCTGGATATGCTAGACATAACATACACTACAATGTGCCCAACATGAAGCTGGTGTTATTACATGGTCACTAGCATAAGACAATGTGTTACATCCCATAATGTCCAAAACTGGTTGCAATGGAGAGCTTCTGAAAATTTGACACAGACAAAACAAATGTTCATGGCTGTATGTGCTAATATACTGATGCGGATATCTAATCGCTTCATTTAGTCTATTTTAGTTAGTTTCTTTAGTTGCTTATTTAGTTGTTAATTGTGTGAGAGTTATCCTTTTATTGTACGCCTATATAAGATCAAGATCGTTATTGAGTTTGACAGTTGATGAATTATGAAAATTATTATTAAAGCATTTGTAGCCAGCTTTTGGGTAAGATGAGAGTTTCAAATATTTCTTTGGTTACAAACATTAAGTTGAGATTTTTTAATGTTCGTTCTCAATTATTCTCTTTTTTGTAGTTTGTCCCCCATCATGTACATTCTAAATCAGATTGCGTAACTGGCATAACTAGTTTGATTAAATTAATTTAGGCCTTTTACCTTGACATGGTTGTAATGTGAGATTTTCCATACAAATTATTAATAATTGAAGATTATATTGAGATTATCTTGATAGTATGATTTGATATGGCTGTTGGGATGTCCTTGTACTGTTACTACCAGGTGTTGGAGATATCAAGTCCCTGGGTGATCATACAACAACTTAGGTTTTGTTAGAAGAATGTTCTATTGAGTTCGGCTTATGTTTCATTTTCTTGTAAAAGTGAACTGTATTTCAAGATAAAAGTCCATAATATTCTCAGTTTAGAATTTATCAAATCATAGTTTTTTTTTTTTTTCATATGATCTGCTAATAATAAAATACTGCGTACCTGTGCGTGCCCAAGGAGAACGCAAGCTTTTAACTTCTTCTACATTTCAGATGTTACAAATTGATCTTTCATGCGATGTTGATTGCTAACTGTTGGATTTATATGGAAGTATTCGTCTGTCAGTGGTAAAATTCAAAATCTTAAGGCTTCTTCCAGCAGGACCTATTGTACTGCAGTTTTTAAGAACAGGAAGTTTGTATTATGCGCGTGACAAGCTCTCGTTGAAGTCATGCAATATTTATGTCTGGTTGATTTGATATCCAGTTGATCATTACCCAATTGCCACTAAATTAAGATCACGTTTTATCAGATTAAATTTGAGAAAGAAAGAAAGAAAGAAAATGTGAATATAATTTTCTTGACACAACGTGTAAGGATGCAAGATTTCACAAGTGAGAACCACAATTATTTGATCATTCTCTTTCACAAGGATGTTGCATTGTCATTATTTTCAAACAAAACTCAATTTAAACGACCAATTGCATGTTCAACTCGAGGAAAGCATGGAAATAGACCAAAAATGACACCGGAGATGGCAAGTTACATTTGCTTTTCGACATATCAACAGATGAAAGAATGATGAGCTCCTAAAATTCATCTTTAAAAATCGTATAGAAAATTGTATGTGCACATTGACTCAGCTTCCCAAACGGAGCAGCAACTCTACTACATATGGTGTTAATCAATCTGCAAAAAGAGTAGAGTGGAGACAATTTGTGTGAGTAATTTAGAAACTAAAAGGGGTCCGAGAAGAAAGAAAAAAGAAATTCAGGCGAGAGATTCACCCGGGTATGACATGAATCTATTGGGATTGCATTGGAGGCTACCATATGGTTCAAACGGCAAGTCCCAATGAGGATCTCAGGGAGCTCATCTTGTGTGTTCCCCTGCACGCCGATTGGATTGGATTCATTTGGAAAATATTAGCTCAGACACACAAAAAAAGAGGGACACACAGGCTCACACAACGCATACAGACACGCATGCAGGTGCAGGGTACCTAATTATGTTACCTGTATTAGGAATGCCATTTCGATCACCAAGCTGTTCACGTAACTGAGGACCAGACCGCAAACGCTCCTGGATACTGATGATGAGCCGACATCAACATCAACCTGCAAATTCATATTTGAATGAAATCAGAGTCGAATCACACTTACGTGCTAATTAATATATATAACAACATTACAGGCATTTTCCTTTTTAATTCTATGCTTGAAGCCACCAAGCAACTCATTCTGTTTAGTCTCATACTGGAAAGAGACTTAAAAGGAAATAATTTAGAGAGGATTATTGCTACCCTTTCATTGTCTGGTTTTATATGAAGAAAGAAAAGATTACATACAAAAAGGTGTATCATGGTCCATTAGCTAATTTAAGCATTAAGATGATTTTGGTGAAGTGGAAGATCATTTAAATTCATTTGTATCACTCTCTCTAGCACTGCAACTTTTTGTTCTCACCTCAAAGTAGTTTCTCCCCTGGAAATAATTGAGTTTCAGCGCCTGACCCACTAAACATGCTTTCCTGCCCACACTTTGTTTCACTATCCATGATCCCTACGGAAAAAAATAAATAAAGCAAATGAGAATTTTTTTTTTTTTTTTAATGTGACGGCTATGGTCAGTGCAAACAGCTAGATTTTAACCAATTCATGACAGATGCTCACCTTGGATATGAATGGAATGAGTTTAAACCTTGAATTCCTATATGCATCATCTCCTTCTATGAAGCTCTTCAGTAGGATCACATTTTCCAATGGTGAATCCATCATATAGTACAAAGCAAGGCTGTAAAGAGTTGAACCAGGGATCTGATTGGGAAACTATATATGATTAGATATTGGGAAGTTGATGGGATTTAATGAAGCATAGTGTTCTGCGGCAACGAGAACAACAAAGCACCTGGAAGTTCACAATGAAGAAAAATTTGCTGGTGTCTTCTTGTGCGTATTTCTGCAAAAGTCCAAAGCAACTGTATGAAACTGAAATCAAAACTCAGTTCTAAATTTAAAGCGCAGTGACTGATAAAAACCTGAACAATGCCCCCAGGTCGACCACCAAGATCATCTTCACGCTTATCAGACTTTAGCCAATCAGAACCTACCAATTCCATCAAGGTGCTCTTGGCCTTAATCTGACAGAAGACTCGTATTAATAAAGTAATCTTTTTGACACTTTAAATATTACAATTGTCCTACAGCCGAGTATTTGAATGGTTGGATCCTAAAGTTTGGAGTGCTTATTTCATTTCTTCAGTTATCATTACATGAATTTGGCAGAGTAGTAGAGAATTGTTGTAGGCTAAGATTTTTGAGGATTCTCAACAACAAATTTTTATCTCGAAAATAGCATGAATAATAATAGTGTTTCTGATATGTCTTAATTTTCAAGTGGTAAAAAGGTGATATAACAAAAATATAGAATTGGATTACTAGTTGAGAGAACAACATGAACTACAACATTTTTAGCCAATTCACTGAGTAAAAAAGCAAAGTGGCGCATGATTCCACATGTAATGCATGTGCAATAATGTTTGATCTATAGAGAGACTGAAAATGAGGGTAAGGGGAAATTCATGTAATTTGATCCAGTAGATTACAGGTTATATGTCATGGCATGATCTATCTTAAAGGGATAGCTAGAACTAAATTCATGTTCTTAGTAACAAAAGATTAGGAATCAATAGGCGGTTCATGCTCATCAATTAACAGGTGATCTCAATCAACATAGGTATCCTGCAGTTTTGGCTTTTACTTGAACACACTTATAGCATACCCATACCCTAACAGGGAAAAGGTCATGAGCCTCCTAGACTTTTGCCTCACATGTAATGCAAAATGAGGGTGAGGGGAAATTCATGATCAAATTTGAATTTCACATCTATTAAGAAACTGATTCCACATGGAATGCATGTGCAATAATGTTTGATCTATAGAGAAATTTGATGTGGTACAGATTCCTCAAACCACTGATTGGGAGCACATCATGATCGAACATTGCACTTGCAATGGCTGGTCATCCATGATGTCAATCCATCTGTAGTTTCCCGCTCATTCAAGCATCAGCTAGTTTTGAGCAGATTGCTGCATTTGATCGTTCTGGGTCCAGTCAACCATCTTAATTATAAGAATACAAGATACATTCGAACAGCCTGAGCCAGCAATTTATCACCATCAAGGTGTTGGAAAACAATCTGTATGCTCTGATACCAATTGTTGTGAATTCGGGACGCCCCCACGACCGGATCGACTGGGGCGACGCAGCGGAAACTAATCACATGATCTATTAGGGCAACGAGAAGAAGAGAAGAAGATATTCCTGAAGTAGGTAGAAAGCCAACACACAATATAGCGTGATTCCACCGATCAAACAGATCGTGTGTACGTTCACGGGAGAAGAGAGAAACTCTATTAAACTTTGAGTGAGTATAATATGAGTTACTTAGACCTCTCCTTGAGAAGATTACAAGCTCAAGTCCTTGATGGCCGTCAAGAACAGCGAACCTTTATGGCTAAGTTTCTCTCACGAATCTCTCACCTAGATGAATTACATCCTAGGAATTACAAGTTCATTTGATTACAATGAAGGCCGCCCCCAGGGGTTATTTATAGACCATAGGACCCTTCCTAGTTCTAAACAAACTCCATCAATCGAACAATCACCGCTCAGAAGAAAAGAAAACCCGAATCCAACTCGAACTGAAAACAGATCAAGAAAAGAAAACTGGCAGACCCGCCATTAGTCGACTAGGTCAGGGTATTAGTCAACTAATATCATTTATTAGTTACAATGTATAAGTCAACTAATCTAAGTGATTAGTCGACTATACCCAGTATTAGTCGACAATACTATGCACAACTCTTTGTTCACGTCCGTTTTTTGATCTCCGAAGTTTCGTCTACCTTCACGATGTATTCCAGTCACAATCCTAATAATCTCTCTCATGACTCGAATAAGTTCAAGTCCGAGAATAGCCACCATGCTCCATGTGCTCGCATTCATACACAATTGAATAAATCTTAACTTCATCTCCATTTTTCTCTTCTCCATAACCCCTCATGAGGTTCAAAGTTCAGGCTCAACTTGAAATTCATCACCCAACAATCTCTTTGATCCATATAGGACTTATGAGAATTTGCTCCACATACGAGTAACAAACTGGACTTCCATATTCGTCGGAGCCGCCTAATCCCAATCTCCTTCGGGGTACAACTGAACATCCGAGCTCGAAACCATCGTAGTCTCCGATTGTCCCACAACCACCGCTTTTGAAGGCGAGGATAACTGTAATCCATCAACTATAACTTCTAAATTTCGTAACATATATACATTGCCGACACATTCGGCCTGAAACTTAACACGGGCCTCTTTGAAGACTTTCATAAGATCACATTCAGAATTGAAACTAAACCCTCCTCTTGTAGGGCTCCAAGAGAGATGAGATTATACCTTGAATCAGGAACATAACAAATGCCGTGAAGAGTAATCATGCATCCATCATGGGAATGAACTGAATTGTTCCTTCGCCAATCACTTTGCTTGTAACAGAATTTTCCATGAAGACTTCTCCCCTTTGAACCAAAGTGTATGAGAAGAACGTCTTCCTATTGGAACTGATGTGCTGTGAACATTCAGAGTTAATAATCTATCTATATTTGTTACCAACTGGTTTGTCTGTAACAGATAAACGCCGCACTTATCTTCATCTTTTCCAATCAGTTCAATAATATTAGCATCTGGTTGTTTCTTCTGTCGAAGCGAAAATCAGCTATAATGTATCCTTTTTTGTGATAATAATTGCACGTCAAATTCTTATGTCTTGAGTTACTTGTGGAACTTCCATTATTACTCTTCTCTCTTAAATAATGAATTTATCCGGAATCATCATGATTAAACTCACTCGTCAACTAAGTGTCAATTTTGTCCTTTTTGAGCAGATGCTCCTTGGCCTTATTGACCTTGATTGTTGACTTTCCTCCATAGATGATAGTTTCCCTAAAGCTTTTATATGAAGAAGGTAAAGAACACAATAATAGAAATGTTTGATTCTCATCTTCTATCTTAACCTCTATCTTATCTAGATCATTGATAATAGAGAAAAATTCTACAATGTGAGATTTGATAGGTGTACCTTCATGCATATGGAGAATAAAGAGACGCTGCTTCAGAATTAACCGTTCACCAACGACTTCTTCAGATAATGGTACTGAAGTCGCTCCCACAACGAGGATATTATTTTCTTTATAGAAAACTCATCTAACACTTCGTCCGCCAAGCAAAACTGAATATCCATCAAGATTTACTCATCCAACTTCTGCCAAGTTTCCTCCTTAATGTCTTGAGGTCTTTTCTCTCTTTCGAGTAGTGCTTTCTTCAATCGCTCTGGGTAAGAATAGTGTTCATCCTAATCTGTTACCTGCTGAAATTGAAGACACCATCGAACTTCTGAATATCAAACTTGATCGCAGACATCTTCACGTTGACCTTACTCTGATATCAATTGTTGAAAAACAATATGTATGCTCTGATATCAATTGTTGTGAATTCAGGATGCTCATACGACCGGATCTACTAAGGTTGTGCAGCGAAAATTAACCACATGATCTACTAGGACAACAAGAAGAAGAGAAGAAGATATTTCTGAAGTAAATAGAAAGCCAACATACAATATAACGTGGTTCCACTGAAACAGATCATGTGTACGTCCACGAGAGAAGGGAGAGATTTATTAAACTTTAGGGGAGTACAATTAAGAGTTAGTTACACTTCTCGCTGAGAAGAATACAAGCCCTTGATAGTCGCCAAGAACAGCAAACCTTATGGCTAAGCTTCTCTCACGAATCTCTCACCTAGTTGTCTTACAAATTCATTAGATTACATTGAAAGCTACGGCCAAGGGTTATGTATAAACCATAGGACCCTCATAGTCTTAAACAAACTCCATCAATAAAAACAATCACCGGTCAGAAGAAAAAGATACCCGAATCCAACTCGAACTGGAAACAGATTCAGAAAAGGAAATTGTCAGACCCGTCATTAGTCGACTAGGCCAGAGTATTAGTCGACTAATATTATGTATTAGTCGACTAGGCCCAAATACTAGTCGACTACTCTGACAATATTCGAGAACCCTAACTTTCTGTTGGCCAACCTAGTCAACTACAAATGTATAAGTCGACTAATTCATGTAATTAGTTAACTATGCCCAGTATTAGTCGACTAATATTGTGTACAACTCCTTGTGCACTCCGTTCTTTGATCTCCAAAGTTTCGTCTACCTTCACGACGTATTCCAGTCACAATCCTAATACAAGGCATCAAGGCTAGCATAAATTTATGCATGGTCATAAAAGTTTGGCTAATTTTTCCATGAAGACTTTTTGATTTAGAACTGTGCTCCGCAGCCAACCCCATTTTTATGGGCAAAGGTGTGACTCTGCTAGCTGGTGGTAATGGTGTTGTTAACTATGAAAAGTTACGAGAAGGAGACTTTATGAGCATAAACTTAGATTAATTAGAAATATATGCAGTAGGTTTACATTTTTACAAAAATTAAACAAACTCAACAATTGAGAAAAAGAGACCTAAATGCCTGAGAGAAGAAAATACCCAGCCATAACAATTTCTGCAGTAGTTTTATTTCTAGCAATATAGTTGTGGTTCTCCACTATATTACCTTGTTGCAAATCCTTTCCCATCTCACCTAAATTTCTTTAACCTGGGTTCTAGTCTGTTTCAAAAATAATTCCGCAAAAAGAAAATCATTTTCATAGAAAGAAAATCGTATGAATGAAAAAAAAGAAATATGACAAAGTGTTGCAATGAGTAAGTTCGGTAGTTGATTGCTAACAATGTTAAGAAGAATCCAACCATGATTTAAAATTTCAGAATTGGTATCAGTATCAGCCAATTGTTTTTAGTATCAATATTGTCGACATTGGCCGTTAATATCGGCAAATATCCGTCATATCGGCAATATAACCCCGATATCGACTAATATTATAGTATTGTATCGGGTACCTCAAAACCAAATACAATATTGCTGTTACATATTAGAATCGATTGATATTTGAAATCCAACCTTGCTCCTTTAGGCCAAAAATATCTTTTTCTGATAGCAAATGTGTCAGAACATAAGAACTTATGCTGCAAGGGACATGAGAAGAGGTTTTACCATTTGTGCCAAAACTCAAGAGTAGATGACAAAATGGATTTCTTTTATTAACATTTTGTAAATAATTTTTTGAAGCAATTTTTAGCACATAAAATCATAGATTTAACCATATAAAAAGGAGCAATTTTCTTTTATTAGGTTAGACACCTCATATGAATAGTACACAAGTAGGTACCAAGGTTTGAGAACTTGGTTTCGCTTTTGGTTTTGGACTCTTCTTACATCAAAGGTACCAATCTGTTTTGTTAGTTTCAACAGTTTCATTTCAAGTTTCCATTTTGGTGTTAATGGAAATGTAGATATTTTATTATTATTTGCATATATGTTAAAAAAAAGCACACAATATGAACATGTAAGCTGAGTAAGTGTTAAATCAAGAGAAGTAAAATTTTGATACTCAATTAGTTAAACAAAAAGTAATACAAATTAACATGAACATTGTCGACCTAAAGGTAAATTAAGATTATAATCAAAATTAAATTAAAATATCTAATTGTGATCTATCTATGATAAACTAGGACAACATGTTTTGGATGGCTATAGAAAAAGAGAGGCGAAATAATAATTGAAAATAATACATTTTCTCTTTCTTTTATTTTTTATTTTTTAAGGTTTTGGTTTGTTTCATTTAAAACTTACCAGAATTATCCGAAACTTACCGAAATTGACCGATACCTAATGTGTATCGGCCAAACTTGCGAAACGAAAACTTCATATCAATTTCTCACTGGTACTCACCGAAACCGAGATGAAACGGTTGAAACCAAGACAAAACTGGCAAAACCTCAACCTTGGTAGGTGCAGCTTGATGCACTATAAGTATCTTCAGAATGTGATTTATTTTCAATAGCTAACATTTTGTCAAATGACTTCTTCTAGAATTGATTTTTTCACATATAACCAGAAGTAGGAAGCTTTTCCTGAAAATGACTTAAACCATGGTTGACCAATTGTTTTTATTATCAATATCGTCTATATCAATGATATTGGTCATATCGGTGATTTAAGCCTCGATGTAGGCTGATATTATAATATTAATATCATATCGGGTACCTCAAAACTCAATACAGTATTGCCGATATATATCGAAAACAGCCGCTATTTGAAACCATGCTTAAAACTATTTTGCTGAGGTTGGCTTTGGCATACCGAGCATAGTTTATGTTTTATCCCCGTGTCCACATGAATGCCTGGTCGGTTCACCCAATAACCAAAAATTTCCCTACCAGTTTGTGGAATGAATTATCCTTATGATTTTTCTGTCCCGGTGTATTCACATGAGTATGTGGTAGACTTCACAGTATGGAAAAGGAACAATTCGGTTTCATCAGTAACTAACTGTTTTTCCTTTTCCACTTTTTGGAATGATTAGGTGGATCTACATATTGAGATAAAATACCTCTCAATATGTTGGAGCCTATGCCCTCTTCTGTCCCAAAAAAATGCCTTTAAACATTCTTCTCAAATGTTTCTTTTACTGTTTAGAGGTGCATAAAAGTTTAACTACTATATGAGAAGAAAAGTGTTTCCCCCAAGAAGTAAAGTAGTTGTAAGTTAAGATAATATTTTATGATAGTGAATTGGTCATCACTCGTCCTTAATTTAAAACAAATCTTTTGTGAACCTCTTTCTACATATCGTTCTTGGTCAAACTAATTGTGTGATTGATGTCAATGGCATTTAAATATTTCGGTGCCAGACAAATTCATTGATTGTGCGTGCATGCGCGTGTGAAAATATTGACAGCGTATAAGTAGAGAGTGGTGCCTTTTGATGATCTTGAAAGTAAGATTCACCACGAATTAGAAAAGTTGAAGGATCTGCGCTTGTCCAACTACAACCAATAGTACGACTGGGGTCTTTTGGAAGAGTAGTTCCATAGAAGCATGCTGCCACATTGTCCATTGAGCCTGTTACCAAATCAACATAAGCTTTTTCCTGAACTGCAGAATATGGAAGAAAAAAGCAAATTACAAGCAGAGTAGCATCCAAAAATGGTGTCCACTGAGATTGAAAATAAAAATCTGCAAGTCTGCAGTTAACCTAGATGACACGCACCTTCATTATCCTGCATTCTTTCTAAAAGAACTGAATCTGTAGGTAGCTTGGGATGGCATTGTTCCTGCACCAACTGATGTGTCAAAGGAACCATTAAAAAATAATTTGAGACAAAGCAAGCAAATTTGTAGCTAGAGATAAGCACAGTACAAAAGTAAAATTGAAATTAACGGGATTTCATCGCGGGTTAAACATAAGTCTATAAGTTGTTTACTTGATGAGTTGATCTAGAAAAACACATTTAAGGAAAATACATATAGATGAGTGGAAATCATTCCAACACACAAAAATATCTGAGCGAAAAAAATTACCTTAACAAAACTATGATGTAACTCTATGGATGCAAAGAAATACAAATTCTCCTATTCAAATCTGATTCGATATTTTTACTTCAATAAGTAGATATACTTTTAGAATATGGATACAAATATGCTGGTGCTTGTATGAGATTCAAAAAACTGTCTGTGTCAGACACCTATTTTGCCCAAAAGCTAAAGTTGGTTTGTAGGTTACTTTTTTTCTATTTAAAGTAGCAGCACTGGTTTTTGGGCTGTCCTCTCTCGCACGTATGTGATGTTCTGAGCTGAAGTTGGAAGTGGTTTGCATGTCCTTTTGATGGCAAGGTTTACTACTGCTAGTTTTTTGCTAGTTTTTTTGTATTATTTACCTCCTTCCCTTTTGTGTGTGCACTCGTGCGCACACGGCGTTCTAAGATCAAATTGATAGTTGTCTTGCAGGTTCTTTTGATGGAAAGGTTTACTAGTATCGGTTTTTTTTGGTTGTATCTTATCTCTTGTGTGCATGTGTGTATTTGTGGTCTGTGTTTTTTGTGTGTGTGGATGCATGTGTGCGCATGCGCGTGTGAGAAAGCTTATTTAACACGGAGGCTGTAACATAAGAATTTACA